>JASDQU010586974.1:93485-120601 GCA_032191745.1 Picea mariana | reverse complement strand
AATAAATAAAGAAAATAATTACAAAATAAGAAAGTGTCAATTCGGCCCTAATTTTAAAAGGAAGTGACATAAATGGTATAAATAAATATCATTATACATTCATTTTATACACAAGTTGAATTTAAGAGGAAATCAGAAGTAAAGAAGGCCGGATTTCAAGGGAGGATGAAGTTTTTTGGTGATGTGTTCTAAGGTATGTTATTTTCAGGTCATCTTACCATTTTTTCTATAACTTTTTTTATAGAACTATTCATATGGTACAAATCAATGTACTCGTGGTAAAAGTTTCAGCTCTTTATTCTCTATAATTATGGAGATACACTCTGTGAAAGATAGGGTTTTTGACCAGTCTTGAAGCTAGTCAATAAATAGGTGTTCCGGGTAAAACAGTCATAACTTCTTCATAGATAATCCAAATGAAGTGGGACAGATTGCATTGGAAAGAGTACAAACTTTGGTTTCTTGTGTATGAGTTTCCGGATCGGATGTTAAATATTGAGCGTGGGGAATTCTGTACAAGTTCGGTCTCCTGAATAAACCATAATTGAACAAGGTCTACCATTCTCTCTCTCTCTCTCTTCTTCATGTCTAGGATGTATATGTTGTTTGGTATTCTTGTTGCAGTTGCAACCAATCGTTCTGAGTT
The DNA here is from genome assembly GCA_032191745.1 of Picea mariana. Lineage (NCBI taxonomy): Eukaryota > Viridiplantae > Streptophyta > Pinopsida > Pinales > Pinaceae > Picea > Picea mariana. Next base: position 119,955 of record JASDQU010586974.1, on the reverse strand, counting down.
ATTTTCTCTGATTTTACATTTTCAGGAGTCAAACTTAAAAGTGTATCCTTGATTCACATTTTACTAGCACTGAGTAGATTATGCTTCAAGTCTTCAACCAATAGGACATTCTTTGCTTTTATATTTTTTATTCCAAGTTATACTACACCTTCTCCAAGTATTTTTGCAGATGAGTCATCTCCAAATGCAACATTGCCACCCTTTCTCTTCAATCTGATGAATTTGTCTTGATCCTCGGTCATGTGTGAAGAACATCCACTATCTATGTACCATTCATCTTCTTCTTTACATTTTTTGGCAGTTAATGCTATTCGAAAATATTCATTACTTGGAATCTCTTTCCTTCTCCATATTGTGGTTGGCATAGAGACATCTTCATTCATATATCTTCAATGTTGTTCTTTGTGACCAAGATAATTACATTTGTAGCATACAATATTTTTATCCATCAATGGGGAAAATGAATTATAACTTATGTTGACAAATCCATGATTATTTCCATATCTTCTATTTACACCATTCATGTTTCTTGCGTATTTGTTCCTTTCATTGATTCTGCAACTAATTGCCTTATGTCCAAAAATTTTGCAAGTATAACAATGACCAAGAAAGAAATTTTGATACCTTGGAGTAAGTGGTCTTCTTTTTGATGTAGTCCATCTAGGTTCATGATCTACTCTTATGTAGTTTCCTTCATAATGATTGAAGCTTCTTTGATTCTTGAAGGTAGGAGGTCTTATTGGATATTAATCTCTTTTGTAATCATTCCTTCTTTCTGGTATCCCGGTCCACTTCTCATAAACTGTCTATGTAGCTCTTTCTTCAACATTTTTGTTGGTATTTGCATCTTCTTTGTATGGAGTTTCACCCATCCATCCAAGATGTGTTAAGTCTTTTGGCACTTGAGAGTTTTTTAAGCTCTTCTTCAATGAGACAACTTTTTCTTCAAGTTTCTCACAATCTTCTTCTTTCTTCATCATTTGGACATTCCTTACTTCTCCTATTCTTCTTTCTTCTTCGAGTAGAGTTTTCAAGGAAATGTTTTCTTCTCTTAGTTTCTCAAAGTCTTCTAATTGTTTCTTCAATATTACAACTGTCTTTTCACAACTACCCAATTCAATTCTTAGTTTTCTATGCGTATCTTTGAGGTTGCTATTTTCAATCTCAACATGCTTCAATTTTTTAAGATTCTCATCTTCTTGTTGAATAATTTTTGCTTCATGATTTTATTCTTCTTCATCGAAATTTTATTTTTCAGTGTCATCTCTTTCAATACTTGGATGAGGACATTCAAATTCAACATGTCCCACTCCTTCACAATTAAAGAGAAAGAACTGACCTTTATTTGCTTCTTTGAAAGCTGAGATGTTGTAATTTGCTTCAAGTTCTTCTTCTTCTTCTTCCCTTGCATAAAGGTCTTGTAGCTTGTCCCAAATCTCTTTTGATGATGCACATGATCCCACCTTGGATTTCACTGAATCTGTCAATCCATCTAGGATGGTATCTATTGCCAATTTATTGTTCCTTTTTTCTTCCTTCTGAGCTGCAGTCATTGGTTTCTTCAAAGCATTGTATCCTGAAGCAACTGAGAACCACACATCTTCCCCAAGAGATTTCAAGTAAGTTTCCATTCTATTACTCCAGTATTCAAAATTGCTTCCATCAAATGGTGGAATCCCATTTGGAAGTTTGTCTTCCATTTCTTCTAAATCCTTTTGACACTTATCACATCCTTGTCTTCAATTACATCTACCAACTTCCATGTTTGATTGCTCTCTATGCATCTGATTTCTTCATCTATGGCTTGTTCCCATACATCATCTTTAACAACTTCTTTAAAGGTTAATGGATCATCTATTTGTGAAAACAAAGAAAAAAATGAAGATAATTTTTCTGTGTCAATGTTATTAATGTTGCGCAGACTTCTTGTCTTCCTTGGTAACAGATTTGATAATGTTGGATATGGATATGTAGAACTACTTGGACTTCTTATTGGAGTTTGTTGCGCTCTAGGTGTGGACGGTGCACCTGATGATCTCACTAGAGTATTATGTGTTGTAATTTGTGTCGCAGTGCCAGGTGTAAAAGGGACTATGCACTGACTTGTATATGGTATCTGAATCACTTCTTCTTCTATGTCATCATTCTCCATATCATCAATAATTATTACTATATTTTCTATGCTTCCATCCCATGCTTCATTATACACAAATTGAACATCACGACTGATTATGACCTTTCTTGCAACAGGGTCATACAACTTCTATCCTTTTGTTTCTCCATAATACCCAACAAACATACATTTTTTTTCTTTGTCGTCCAGCTTCTTTCTCTGCTCATCTGAAACATGTGTGTATGCAACACAACCAAAAATTTTTAAGTGCGTCACATTATGCTTCATACATGTCTAGGCTTCTTGAGGAACTATGTACTTCACACTCTTTGTCGGACATTTTTTCATGATGTATACTGCAATTTCTACTGCTTCATCCCAATACTCATTTGATAAGTGTTTGGTTGCCAACATATTGCATGTCGTTTCCATGATGGTTATGTTCTTCCTTTCCACGATACCATTATGTTGTGGTGTATACTGTGCGGTAAATTGCTTGTATATGCCATGAACTTTACAAAAGTTATGAAATTTTTTAGAAATGTATTCTCCTCCTCTATCAGTTGTAGAAACGTGATGTAATAATGACTATGTTTCTCAACAAGTGATTTAAACTGTTGAAAATATCCCATTGCGTCAGATTTATTCTTTAGGAAATAAATCCATGTCTTTCTTGAGAAATCGTCAATGAATGTTAAAAAATATATGCTTCCTCCTATAGATGGTGTTTGCGTTGGTCCAAAAATGTTTGAATGTACAATTTCTAGTGGAGATTTTGCTCTGTAAGACTTGCCAACTGGAAATGATTCTTTATGCTTCTTTCCAAATATGAAGCCTTCACATATCCTTTCTAGTTTTTCAATCAATGGAAAACCTTTTACCATATCCTTTGTATGTAGCAGCTTCAGACCTCCAACTTTTAAGTGTCCAAATATGAAATTCCAAATTCAGGAATCATCCTACTTTAGATTGGAATGTTTCCTGCATTTCTGCACTACTTTATCCTTTCTTGATACTGCACGCACTATTTTCTTCATTTGAACTACGCACACTTTCTACTGTAAATGCAGTGTCTAACTCCACATATTATACCTTACCAATGGCTTGCATTGTATTTCTCTTCTTGGACGGATTCAATGTCAATGGAAACATTATGTTTCTTGTCATTTGAATTTTTTCAATAAGATGATTGCTTGGATATTTGTCCATAATCACACATTGATTATCTTCCATATAGATTCTATATCCCTTCTATAACAAATGTCCCATGCTCATCAAATTATGCTTCAGAACATAAACATAATATATATCAGGCATAACTTTTTGTTCTCCTTATTTGGTTAAAATCTTTATACTTCCTTTTCCTAATGCAATGACTTGGATATATGTTCCAAGTGTAACCTTGGTTTGGAATAACTTATCCAAACTAGAAAACAATTCTATGTTTCCTGTCACGTGGTTATTGCATCCCAAATATAGATACCGTATGTGACAGGGACTTTCTTGAGTAACATTGTATTCAATTGGTGATACTGTTGGTATTTCTTCAGTACGAGCCATAAACATAGGACCAGAGGGACTGTTTGCGTCGTGTGATTGATCTTGACCTTCTTTTTTCTGATTATATTGTCTCTTCCTGCACTCATATGGATAATGTCCATACTTTTTACAATAATGGCACTGAATATTTGATTTTTTAGTTCTCTGACTGCTTGACTGATTGGTATTTGGATTTTTACTTCTTCCACAAGTGTTTCTAGGGACTGCTACTGCGTCCACCTCTAATAGAACTTCTTCCTCTACCTCTAGAGTTAGCTCTCCCCCTTCCTCTTCCACAACTTATAGATGACTGCACGGAAAATGAATTCTCTAATGACATATTTGACCTATTTATTATGTGTACATGATTAATGAGGGAATCTTGCAACTCATCTAGGCTAAAATGACTCAGATCTTTCCTTTCTTCTAGAGTCACAACAAGGGCATCAAATTTAGGTGAAAGACTCCTAAGAACCTTCTCAACAACTTTTCTATCCTCTATGGTTTCACCATGAAACTTAATCTCATATGGGTATAAAAGAAATATACTGAATCTGTATATTTCATTGAAAGAGTTTCAAAATCTCATACAAGAATTTGTAGTTTTGAATTCTTGACTTTGTTCACACCTTAATAAGAAGTTTATAATATGTCATATGCTTCCTTGTCTTGCTTTGTTGATGAAAATCTTGGGAGTATACTCTCATGCATGTCTTGATGTATGTAAAACATCACCTTTCCATCCTTCTTTCTTTGATCTTTCAAAGCATCCTTCTCAGCTTGTGTGAGTGCATTGTATGATGCATGATCTAGTGGTTCTGCAGAGCCATTATCAACTATCTCCCATACATATTGACCTCAGAACAATGCCTTGATGGTCAAAGAACATAACTCATAATTCTTTCTTGTGAAAGTGGGAGGTTGCAGATTTGAAGTAGAAGCCATATTTCACTTTTCAACTTGTTGCTCTTGAACTTGTTTTGATAAAAATTGATCAACCTTCTCTGATTAACCTGCTTTGATACTAGATATTAGATATATAGTGCCCCGATAGATTTTTCACAATGCAGTTACAAAATACTGTGCACCACAAACTTCATCACTGAACACTCAAGACTTACTGTGCAGTGGGAAAACTACTAGATTTACCATGCGTTATGATAAAACACTTAATGAACGATTTATGCATGCATAAAAACATAGTGTTATGCTTATCATATAAACTCATAAATACATGTGAGTATGACAACACTCAAAATACTTGATATATATTAAACTTCGACACTACATGCTAATACATAATGCAATAACTAAGATGAGCTTCGGCTCCAACGACTTCTAAACAACTTCTGCAATTTACAGAACAAATACACATAGCTTGTGTCCTCAGACTTATTCGACTACCTTCAACTAATGCTGCTCCTCTGTTCTATATATGTTTGGACTAACTAAAGGCTCAAGCATAAATAGATAAGACTGAGACTTCCTGTAGAAGTCAGATTGATTCAACATTAAAGACACAAATAAATTCGACTGACTCTTCATCTACTTAACTTGACTCAAGAAATATTGAGATCGACTCCATTTAATAACTCCCCTGCTTGTTTATTGACAAAAACTGGGTTTGAGTAAGCGTAGAGCTCATGAACTAAAAAATTGCAAATTGACAGGCTGACCAACTAACTGATCGACTGACAAATCGATAGAGACACAAATCTCACTAACTTGTAATTACTATTTCCAACATGACTAATATGCTATGTTCAACACATCCACTCTACTGAAAAAGCCTATAAGCTCTTCGTTCTATGTGATGCCTAAGTGTGACTTATTAAGGGAGAGCTCCATCAATTCACGAGTCTCCATACTTTTGACCTATTATTAAACCCAAGTAGAAAGGAAAATACTTTTTTTTTATAATTCTACAATATCTTTACACATTAAAAGTTAATACGAAATTTAGATAAATGCTAGAATTTCTGATTTTTTTTTTTTTTTTTTTAGGAAATCTCTATATTCTCTAGTTATATTGAATACTTAATGATTGAAATTGAGTGATGGATGAAAAAATATAGTTTATATAATATGGTTGGTTGTCTGATGTCAATATTGTTCTTATAATCATTAATTATCTAATTACTTGAATAAGATATCTAGGGATCAAAGATAAAAATCTTGTTAATCTGATCTGCTGAGAGTGATAATGATTCATCATACCTGAGCATTAAGAGTTTAATGTTCAGGCCATTGGCGGAATGTTATAGGGGATTGCTCAGCATTATCGAATTAGGTGCATCGACAGTTTTCTTTTCGTGTTTTGGTGGCTATTCAAAGAAGGCAGGTTTTAGATTTCCGTATAAACTTTATAAAAATATGCAATGCCATGACCATATCAAGAGATCAAGGATGATGAAGTGTTGTACTATTCTATACTTTTTCAATGGTTGTGCAACATGAAGTCGTACTGTTATAGTCGCAGCGAATTTCTTTGTTTACCAAAACATAAACCCTATAAATGTTACAATAGTTGTAAATATTCACAATAAATCACAAATTTACAAACACAAATACATTAATATTTAAAAATTATAATAAAAACATTTAAGTCAATGAATAATACTTTGTAAATTTAATATATTCATAAAGTCAAAAATTAATAATTGGTAAATTTAATATATTCATAAAGTCTACAATCATTAGACATAAATAATTACTCATTCGTTTTAAATTTGATTTTAATATACTATAATCAAAATATTAATAATTATTCATATGAAATTATTGTCACTCACTCATTTCATTTCAAGTTGACGTGAGAGCAAAGAGAAATATATATAATTTAGATTCTATATTCACCTCCAACTATATGCATTATCATTATTTATCATCATTTGGATGAGTTAAGCATTTCCATATATACAAAAGTATAAAATTTGTTTTGGTTGAAATATAATTTAGAATCTATATTCACCTCCAACTATATGGATTATCATTATTTATGATCATTTGGATGAGTTAAGTATTTCAATGTATACAAGAGTATAAAATATTGTAGATGGGATAAGACAATATAAATTAGAATTTCATATTGTATTAATGAAACATTCCCTTAGTTTTAATTTTTCAGTGACATGGCTTTTAATTAATTTTAGTAGACCCCACCATGTATAGATAGCTTATTGGGTCACTGATGTATGTGATTCACACCGATCACTGATGTATGTGATTCACAACATGCCTGATATTTGTTATGCAGTCAACGCATTGAGCCAGTTTATGGCTGAACCGAGACAAAAACAACACATTTTGAGATATCTCCATGAAACCATTACTTGTGATCTTGTTCATTGTGTTGTTCTTTTCTATTCATTTTTTCAAATATTGTGTGAAGAAGTTAAATATCATTTCAAAATGATGGTTATCATTTGAAAGAAGTTGAAATAAAGTTGGCAAATCAAAAGCTCAAAATGATGGTTATCATTTGAAATATCTTTTGTTGTTTATATAGTTTATTTTTCAACAAAATTTAAAAAAACACAGAATATTAAGATTGAAGAAAAATAATAAATCCCATGAAATAACATGTAACTCATAACATGTAACTCAAGGACACCATTTCTATGTAATCCCCAATTTAGAACATGAGGACATTTTTAACACTAAACTAACTGTTAAAATTATGGGTGAAATATATATAGTTTAACTTATCAAAAATTCAAAGATAGCTTTGATGATATTTCAACCTGGAAATGTGGTTTAGGTCAAGAAATAGTTTTAACTTTTTTTTTTAAGTTCATTTTAATTTGTGTTCATTCAATAACCCTAGTTAAAAAGTCATAAAATCCAAAGATAATCAACATATCCTTTTCCAGTTACAGAGCACAACATACCATAAATGATTCTATTACATTAATAATCAAGTAATTTTTGATGAAGAACATTTAAGGAGTCAATTCAATTCACTACCACTTGAATAAAAATTCCTGTTACCATTATGAAGTTACTTTATGGTTTATCTTTGAAATTGCTTAATCATAAATATTTAGTTTTTCTAGATATTTATTTGATGTTAATCATGATTAAATTATAGAATTTCAGAAATTAAAATATTTCATTATTCATATTTGATATAACTCATCATTTATGATCAGTCAATTCATTTAAAAAAATATGGGATTAAACATAGGTAAAGTGTTAAAACGCTTTTATATTTTTATTGTATTCACAAAGCTAGAGATATTAACTAAGAAAATGGTTTCAAAACATTTGTAGACTAGTTCATATTTTTATTGTATTCACGAAGTTAGAGATATTAGCCAAGAAAATGGTTTCAAAACATTTGTAGATTAGTTCATAACTAAAACCTACACAATAATGCATGATGAATTCCTTTCTAATATTTTCAAAGAATGTCAAAGTTTTCTTCAATTTAGTCAGATAAGAAACTAGTATTTATTTAAGAATTATATAGTTATCATAATTTATGGTTCAGAGTTAAAAACTTGTAAACTTATATTTTATTTAACTTCAAGATTTTTTAATCTATAATATATTAGGTAAAGATTAAATTATGATCATATTGGTTTTATTTAAAAAATCCTCAAGTCTCTTTCTTTCTATTAGCATAAGTTTTGTCCTTTGTAGAAACATAACAACTTTATTTAATGTGGTTGAACAAATGATAATTTTTTCCCATTTTAAGGAAGACATGATATTTAATTATTATCCCATCATTTGATTTCTAACATGAGAAGTGTTATTAGATATGCTCCCTACATTCATCATGTAGTTGATGAAACTAAAAGATTGGCAAATAAGGTATGTGGATTGAAGTATAGGAAATTTAGCAAGGTTATATTCATTTGTCACTTTTGAAGTAGAGTGTGAAGAAAGAGCAAGTTAAACAAAATCAATGATCAACTTTAGTGATTGCAATTGAAAATAACTAGAAAAGAAAAAAAATCAGTTTGGGTATTACCTCAACCACTTCCATAAAGATGAATCCAATATAAAAAAGAATGGAGTTTGGGATGGAAACTTTCGAGAAGTTTGAATTAAAAAGAAAAGTTATAGAAAAAATGACCCAATGGAAAAAGATGTGGTAGAAACATTGTCAAAGAAGATGAGATTATATTCAAATTCTAAATATGAAGAAGAGTCAAGCAATATGAAAGATGTGAGTGGACCTATATTTTAAAATTAAGTTATATCAATAACTCAAATTGCATCATTAAAGGACCCCACTCATAAATTTACAGGAAAAGTGATTTAAGCGGGACAAGCTTCCATAAAAAATTTAGTTTCCAAAAAATAAATTGATATTTTCGGAGAGATGACTTTAAATAAAAGGTTTGGTAAGTAATCAAAAGAGAAATGATTCTCTTAAACTATCCAAGAAGGAATAACACCACCAATATTTTTATCAATGTTACTTTAAATAAAAGGTTTGGTAAGTAGTCAAAAGAGAAATTGTTCTCTTAAGCTAAGAAGGAATAGCACTACCAATATTTTATCAATGTTAAATTATGATAAGGGCACTCTAGACATTGAAATCCTATAACCTAAAGTTAGCAATTCCAAAAAAGAAATCAAGTCTCAAAAGTATAAGAAAAAATGAATATGTTAATTGAAGACAAAATTGAATAGCATAAACAAACAAGAAAAATAGTGTCTAGAGACTTAGTACCCAAAAATAATATTAATAAATTGTCAATGCTAGTAAGTAGGCTGGAAAAATAGTTGAAAATATACAAGAAAACAAATAGAGCTCATTTTGAGACTATTAATGAACTAAAACAAAATTTAATTATTTAAAAAAAATGCAAATGATAATTATGGAATTGAACCCTTAGTAAAATAAAAATATAAGGTCAAAGAAATCCATATCCTTAAAGGAAAATTTAAAATATTCACTACTAGACATATTCAATACTAAGGAGTTGAGTGAGACGAAAAATGAAAAGGAGTAGTTGAGTGATCAAGCTACAAAGCTTACAAAATAAAATTTGAAATTATGGAAAATAATTGACAAATTTAATGAAGAAAATGAAATTATCTTGTGATCTCTTTCTTTATCTTTAAAGACCACTATTCAGAAAGTGGAAATTATAGAAGAGGATTTATAAAAAAAATACGAAACAAATTTGAAACAACAATTTAAAAAGAGGTGGTAACATTTGAAAATGATTTACATTGGAAATCAATTAAAATAATAAAAAAAATATAAAGAAAAGAAATATCCTAATAGAAGATGGTCATGCAAGATTAGATGAGAAAAATAAATTCATTGTTAAAGTGAACATTAAGATAAAATAATTCAAGATGAATTTGATAAAATAATTTTTAATAAAAGATATTTTATTGGAACAAAATACTTGATTTGATATCAAATCATATTGATTAAAAAAAATAAGCACTCATTTTAATATACTTCTAGAAATAGAATCTTTGGATTACTTGTGAGATAATGTTCAGGTAGTTGATGAAGTGATAAATATTTTAATAATATAAACAAAGATGAATTAGAGACTTTAGGTGTCAAACATAGGACTTCAATGATTATGCAAGCAAGTTCAATGCATTTCAAGAGAAACTTAATTATGATAGTTTAAAAAAAGTTTAATGTAGTAAGTCATTTTTCCCAAGAATTTATAAATGAATTTTTAGTAGTATTAGAGCTTCGATGTCCTTATTCATGGAGTCGAAAAAAACATTTCTTCAGTGTTGAAGATTATAACGATTTTTTTTAGATAACACTGAACAATTAAACAATGTCAATGGTCAAATTAGAGGAAGACTGATTTATGAAAATTTGTTTAAAGACTTTATGTTGTTGAATACTATTACTAATATAAAACAAAATTTTCCATCGACATCTTATGATTTGTACACAAAATTAGATATTGCTTCTAGGAAAATCGTATCTTTTAAGCATCTAGAACGAAATGAATGGAAATAAATTTATAAGTTAAGAAGAAAAGGTTCACCAAGGATCCCACAAGTAGCATCCACATTAGAATTGCCACCTCAACAAAATAAAAAGAAGAACGTGTAGCTTAATGAACACATCGCAACCATTTTATGACTAAAAGAAAGAAAATAATTGTTTTTCAAAAAAAATGGGTTCCACTCTCCCACTAATTGATACTTTTGGAAAATATTACTTTAAACATAAAATGGTTGGATTCCAAACTAAAAAACGAAAAAGAATTGAAGGAATGAGGATGATTTCTTTGACTAAAGAGAGAACTTGTTTCTTGCAGGCATCTCGATCATTCTCTTAAAAGTTTCCCTATGTCTTCCTATTAGAGATAATTCTTACATTAGTGTTGTGTACCAAGTTTGGAAATTGGTTTGAGTTTGTTGAGAGATTCTCTCAACCTCTCTCTCCAATATTAGAATAAGTTGGATCTAAGAACACTTATTTAAGTGTGATGTATCTCAGTGTAATGGTATGACAATTCTATTTTTCTGTGTGTGTTTTTTGTGTCTCTATGCAATCTCCAATTCTATGTTGGTAGCAAAGCAAAGTCTTATTTGAACTCCTTCATAGGAGAGCCAAGAAAAATGATAATGATTTAATTATCAATCCGCTGCTAATGTGATAAAATATAGTATGTTGTTGTATGTTATTTTTACCATGAGTTCTTTGTTTGGTCTTGAAAAATTTCATAGAAGAGAGTCGTTGTCAAAGGTTACATATATCCTTTAAACATATGTTGGAAAGAAGCCACGATGAAGGATTGATCGCTCCAAAGTCCTAGGTTGTGGATGCAAATTTGTTATAGTAAAAGGCCTGCGCGAGGAACTAGCTTGCTACAATTTAATTGAAAGTCGATCTACTGAGGTTGGATTCACTTCCCAAGAAGAGACTTCCTTGTAATATTATTCTATTATCATGAGGGTGCTACCAGTGTAGGCGGTATGCATTACCAATTGAACAGGATACTAATGACTCTGAGAGGGGTGACTGGAAGAGCCAGTTTCATATTTTTCCTTTCAACTTCTGTGAAATAAAAGAAAATTCGATCTATGACTAATGTCTACATGAGAGGAGAATTAAACGCATGAATATGTGACTGTTGTGTAATTTGATATAATGTGCAAGAGGAGCTACTATCATATTTCTCCTGTATCTTCGGAGAAAATGGCCATCATAAATGTTTTCCTTGATGAATCAGTATTTGGTATCCACTATGGATCAATATGAAGGAGGAACCACCATAGACAGACTGCTTGTTTTTTCTTCTTCTTTCTACTGATATATATATATTTAATTATGGGTGTTGTGCAAGTATGTGTTGTAATGGAAGTAGAGTAATTAATAGTTTTATTGGTGTCATTTACAGTCTAGTGAGTTTGAGAGATTGTGAATTCAATGAATGTGTATTGAATATTGTATGAGATCTTGGAATTTGAAAGATATTGAGTCTAGTCAACTGAATGTGTAAGAACAAAGATTGTTAGAATTGACTACTCTAACAAGTTGCAGGTGAAGAATGAAGATCCAAGATGATGGATTCAGATCTTGTGTGTGGGTGTGCTATTTATGTGTTAAGGAAAAAATAACTATTGTTTCTTGATATAAGTTGGAGGCCCCGGTTTCAAGAACAATTGTTCTTATGTTTGTTAAGAGGTCAACTTGTATGATTGAATGTTGAGGAAATTATGTATCTAGAATGCCTTTCTAGAAACTGACAGATAGTCGAAAGAAAAATATCTAACAGATGGAGTTATTTCCATAGGATGCTTCATTACTTGAAAACTTTTCTCATGGAAGCCCCGTTGAGCCAAGTTTGTCAATATTGTCTATTGTACACGTTCATCAAAGATGGTCATAAGTGTTTGTACTTTAAATGTGTCTAGTGGGATTCTCAAAGTTGAGGTGAAGAAAGAGAGAAAATCATGAGATTGCAGAGTGGCTTTAAGTATTGATGAAGACTAGTTAGACAATGATAAATATTGTAATTTTTGATTGTAAGTTTTTGAATGTAAGCATGAAAGGGGGGTGTTAGAGATAATGCTTACATTAGTGTTGTGTACTAAGTTTGGAAATTGGTTTGAGTTTGTTGGAGGTTGTTGAGATATTCTTTCAACCTCTCTCTCCAAAATTAGAATAAGTTGGATCTGATAACACTTATTTAAGTGTGATGTATCTCAGTGTAATGGTATGACAGTTCTATTTTTCTGTGTGTTTTTGTGTGTCTCTATGCAATCTCCAATTCTATGTCTTTCACGGTCTTTCTGCATTCTTAAGATGATTAATTCCATGTGTAATAAAAAATTGTATATTATTTTGTTGTTTTAGTAAAGAGTTTTCGAAAGAATTTTTTTAGAGATTTAATCTAAAAAACTTATCTTTGTAAATATTCGAAGTATGCAATATATCACTATCACTTGTGAAGTTATTCATATGTTATATTTTTGAAAGTTATAATTGGTAATACAGTATACTCAAATTTATGATTTCTCCATTTCATTTTTAGGTCACACTATTTATTATTGAATAATGTTGAAATTGGAAATGTTATGAATACAGTATAGAATTTTTCTTCCAGTTTTATGTCTAAAAAAATATTAGAAAATATTATATATATAATTTTTTTTTCATAGAAATTAGGGAATTTTTCATTAAAAAGGTGTGGTCAATACCACTGATTTATGATATAAAAAATTTAAAGGTCCTGAGAACCGCCAAATCTCAGGACTAGTTGGAAAATACAAAATTTATGTCTGAATCATTGAGGAATATCCAAAAACTAATGCTACTTCTAATCTGGTAAGTATAATGTCGGTAAAAAATATTGTTAATACATAGTGATAGAAAAAACATTACATATGCAATTTGAAAATAAATCAGCTACTTGGTTCTTGCTTGATTTCTTGAATTTATTTTTGGATCCAATCTGCTTCAACTGGTTCATTGAGGTCATGGATCGAGCCCACTGAGGCTTCTGTAACATTCCTTAACATGTTTTCGCTGTTCGTCGGGGGTGGAAGGTTGCATTTGATTTTTCTCACACTACTCAAGGTGATAATGGAGGTCTTCAATTTGGCTTCGCTGTGAATACATATCATTGTGGAGCTTCCTGATGAGGTGACGACGCTGAGACGATGTTGAGACAAGGTTTCTAACTCAATGGTGACTGTGGAGCTAATGGTCCCATAATTAATTTTTATCCTCTAGCATTTTGCGCACTCAAAATCGAGATCCTGCTGACCTTTCCCATCTTTTTTCTCCTTAGCGTCCATTCTTCTTCGAAAGGACCAGACTGAGAAATGATTTAAATACGAAGGGGAAATGATTCCAGAAACCAAGGAGAGGGGGGTGGTTCTAGCTGCGAGGATGAGAACTTGGACTGTGATGAGACAAAGGGAAAAGAATGGGTGGAAATGATGTCGGACTAGTCTAGAGAACTCACCCAAAAACATATAAATTCTCAAAAAATAAAGCTAAGGAAGAGAGTCAGGGAGGATCCAAATAGACCTCTTAGAGAAAGAAGAACAAAACAAAAACAAGAGGCATCGAGATTTAATTAAGTATCTGGGCTGCCACCTTCTAAAAACCACCATGATGTCGACAGAGACCCTGTAATGATTCAAACATGAGGGGAAAGGACATAGGATATGAACCAAGTATTTTGAGAGTACCTTATTTGGTTGAAGATCCTCGTGCTAAACATTTTTGAAGGGTGGTGAAGAACAAGTAATGGCACCTGTTGAGCTCACGATCATCATTCGATCCTTTCCTTTTGTTTCCTCCTTCACCGCACCTGAACCCACATCCTTGAGATGCACAAGCACATCGTTGTGAGGAGAACCACCTCCCTTCCTCATTATGGAGTGAATTTACTTCCCACAGTCTTCTCAATCTCTCACCTACATTAAAATACCCTGCCCTCATGCCCCAAAATTTACACTAGAGAGCATGTGACTCAAGTTCTTGGCACGTGTCACCCCTCATACATTATGGGCCCAAGGATGGGTGAGGCGTGAACTCATGGAAAAGGGGTTAATTTATCACGTCCATTGACCCCCAAGTGGCATGGGGCCTTGCCAATGGCCTTATTGGCCAATTTATCTTCTTCAATGTTATGGATTAGGAGGATGTGAAAATAATTGATGCACATGGGACTTGTGAGAAGGTGAATTCATGCCATTAGATTTCTTAAGCTCATGTTATGAGGATAGGAGCCTAATATCACTGTTCTTATTATTGTCTTACAATCAACCACTACATTTAAATTTTGAATGTGCTTTTGTTTTTCTAAGTGTATCCCTTCGAGGGGGGCGCAAGCCTCTACTTTATTGTTTGTTTCAATCCCCAAATTCCAGAAGTAGTCCAAAACTCTATTTCCTCCAGACCCAAAAATAACCCCCCTGCACTTGCCTCCCTTGGGTTTCCTTTGGATGTGCCATCAAAGTAGAGAGTGTGACATGATTGAGAAGAGAGCCATTGCCCAATATTGAAGGAAGAAGAATGAAGTTACCAGCATGATTGCTGTGAATATTTGGATCGTGGGATATGCTGAAGGTTGAATTTCACAATCCAATTTTTTTCTGCTTTACTCCACCTTTATTGATCTTTTTGGCATAGCTTTTTGGAGTTTAAGAGATCTGAAATTTGGGCGATTTCCTTGCTTGCTACAAGTTGTGGGTGGATCCTATTGTTTTGAAAAATGATTTTATTTCGGGCCAACCATATCTACAAACTTACATATTTGGGAGAATATCTCCACAGTCTTTTGAAAACATTTTTACCTTGAAATGATCCTTGGTAGTATTTTTCCCATTTTCCCAATAATGTTTTGAATTGAGAGGGCCACCGCACCTGGTGAGACAACTCCCGATATATTGTAGCACAAATTTTCTTAGAGAAGGGGCACTCCCAAAAAATATGTTGTATTGATTCATGATTCCTTTGACAGAGAGTGCAAATGAAAGGATCGCGGAATTCTCTTTTCATAAAAAATTTCCCAGTCAAGATCTTTCCATGTGCGAGGCTCCAGCATAAAAGATTTATTTTGGGGAACACATCCAAATTTCAGACATTTTTCCACCATTTCATTGGGGTTTGACTCCTTTTGTTGGCTAGGATTGCTTTATATCCTTCTTTAATTGTGTAGCCCGCTACAACCCAACCTCTACTATCTTGGGCATTTTGATGGAGGGGGGAAGCTCCTTTGAGGAACTTGAACAAGAGATGGACTTGAGGTTGCAGGTGGGGATGGGGGGCGAGGGGCGGGATTTGCCAACTTCCATCCATGCCAAGAACCATCCTTGTTCCATTCTGAGATGTCATAAAGAATATGATACTACTGTGATATCATCCAACCTTTTAGTTCTTCTATCTCACTGTTGTTGAGAAGGGGGATCCCATGATTGAGTCTTTTCATAGTAGAATTGATTGAGAAAATATTATCTTAAGAAAAATTGTGTCTTCAAATTTTATTTGGTTCTATTTTATTATCCTCTTTTAGTTGAATAAACAAAAATATGGGGTCTTCTCTAAATGAGAATGAATTTTTGATTTACTTTTATTGTAAATATAAATTTATTTATTTTTCTCAAACACTCACTTTAAGTCTTTTACTTGAAATATTTTAATTTCTTCAATTTATTTGGGAAAACATTATATAAAAACAACATCTTAAAATTACACTATTTGGATACTAGAATATTTTAACTATCCTAAAGTGTGGAGAAATTTGATTTTCAGCAAACTACTATCTTCCTTAATTGCATATCCGTGGGATCTCTGATTCACATAGAGTCAGGATCTAAACTGATCTAAAGTATAAAAATATACAGTTTTATACAACAGTTAAAAAAGAAGATCAAATTTCAGATCATAGTCAACAAGTTCAATTTTCCATAATCTCAGATATAGTAAGGGAATGAAAACCAGGATTCATAAAATTGAATAGTATTGTGTCCTTTTTGAGATTCAATGATTCCCTAGATTCCTTCATGTAGTTAGCTTTATAATTTTTCTTTATTTACAAATGGGCAAATGAAATGTGAGAAAAACTAAATTATAAATTCTTTATGTACCAAAATAAAGGTCGTAGTAAGTAATTAAGAAGGCATAGTCCCCTTCCTTCCATTGAATTACTAAGACAGAGTCCCCCACCTGCTCTGAAAGAGAGTGATTTTTGGAGAGAAAAATGAATCCTTCAGCCCCTCCTCTTGATGGATTTTCTTTAGAGGCTTCATTTAAAAAAACCCACTGGAAGGACTCAATTATTGAGCTTGTCAATACCTATGCACGACGAGGTGAAAAAGAGGATTCAGGAAAAGAAATGAGAATTCTAACACTTTGGGTAGCACACTTCAGGGGAAACGTGTCAATTCCCTTAAAAGAAATACAGATACAGGAATAACAGATACAGATACAGGAATAACAGATACATATTATAAGATTCAGTTTCTGCATTCCTTTTCGTTATCCTCTCCTTCATTCTGTATGGTCGCTCTGCAGTCCCTTTCATTCATCTTGCGAATATCATGTGGTGTCGTTGGTTGTTTTGGTTGGAGATTGAAATGTCAGGCATTCCTCTGTTATAAATATGTACTTCGGCGTGAGTGGCGCCTGTTAAAGAACAGAGATAATCAGGCCAATTTTTGCTACAGAGAGTTTATTAAACTTCGTCGCAAACGACAGAAATGAAAGCTGAGTTTTTCGGTCTGTGCAAATGTATCGACCGAAGAAAGAATTGTCTACTGGATTTGGTCGAAGAATCAGAATGATTGCTCGACATAACTCATGTATAAGAAAAGGATTGATGGACTACAGCCATTCAGAAGATTTTACACGTATCATCGGGTGGCAAAATTATAGGTGTGAGAAAGCCCTTTAAATTATATAAAATGGCAATTGAGCTTCACATGATGCCGCTGTAAGTAATCACCGTAAACTTTGTTTTCAAAGATAACCAGTATACATCACAAGTTGTGATAATTTATAGCCAAATGGAAACAACCTAATTTGTGTCAACTTAACGAGATTTCATAAGATGAATTTACAAATCCGCATTAGATAAACAATTCTCATTTACAGAAAAGAAATCGAACTTTATGAACAATATAAACATACAATACGAGAAAGAATTATTTTCTATTGGGAAAAATATATTTAATTTATAAAGAATATCAACATTCGTTACTAAAACCAGAATCATTCCCTTCATATAAAAAGATTTTTAAATTTATAAACTATACCAACTTGCATTAACTTTTTGATTAAGAATCATTCTCTGTATAGAGTGCAATACATACTACCATATCCTACTCAAACTTCCACTAAAATTATTAGTGGCTAAAATCAGGATGACACAAAAATATAAAGTCTCTGCTAAATCATTACCAAATACAAAAACAATTCATTTTCATTTTATAAAATATAGATAGTATTAAAAATATTATTAAATCTAATTTTAAGGAGAATTTATGTGAGATAAAGAATTAGAGGATAAAAGAAAATTAAGATATTATAAGGAGGAGATTAACACTAATTTAGAAAATCCAAAAAATTAAAAGCCCTTTCATTACAAATGTGTTTCCAAATAATTCTACTACTTCTAAAGAATTTTTTATCTTTTATAATTTAAAATTTAGAGTAGTGACCACATGGGAATTTGTCATAATAATAGCTAGTTGTAGCTTGGAGCAACACCTTACCTTTGAAGAAAGCATAACATTGATTGCATATACCTAAAAAGTTAATGTTTTTTGGAGGGATTGAACATGTTCTTGTTGGAGATATTTCACACTCACACCCACTTTTTCCTATGTTTACTAGTCTAATTTTTAGGGTAGCATCCATAGATGAGAGTATTCTCCTTTGAGAATATTCCCCACTAAAATAGGGCACTGCATCCTCTTTAGTCTTATTACACCTCACAAAACACCTCACAAAAATAGATGGTCTTGACTGAATTACACTTCAATGAGACTAGTGGAGTAGAATCACAGATGTTCACCTCGATATTCTCACCAGGAGGGAAGATATCACATGCATGAGGCTAGGATATAGCTACACATGTAGATGCATGAGTCTCTTTCCACTGCAATTGCGTGATTAGCCAATTAACTAATGATTGCATGGCCAATTAACTAGGACAAGGTGGTAGTTGACTCCAGAGTCTATTAGTGAGTGTAGATATCTCTCTAAGATCACTACAATGGCACATTGGTTACTCAAGCAACCTATATATATTGTAAATTATTCACTCTTTAAGTGTGGAATATATGGTCAATATAATTCAATTATTCTTTTTCTCATTCTTGCTTCTCTCTCTCTCTCTCTCTGTTTCTTTTGCAAGCTTTGTGTGAATTTCTCTAGCTAGGTTCTTTGTGCAGGTTTCACCAAAACTTCACATGGTATTAGAGGCCACAAGCTTCTCAGAGCAAGGTGCACATGTAGTCATTTGCAGGTACAGAAGATTGAACCAGTTAGAAAGAATGGAATTTTTGTAGTCAACACTTCTTACACCGCACAATTATTTTGAGTGGAAGCCAAAGATTCTATTTCTTCTCAGATATAGAGACTTATATCGAATAGTCATGGAAATAGAAGCGGAGCCTGATTTTGGTGATGAGAAATCTCATTTTCTCAACAGACACGATATGTCTTTCGAACTTATCTCCATGTTTTTTTCTCCTAAAATACAATTCCATATGGTACCCTTCTCAACTCTAGACAAAGTATGGATAAAATTGGAGGTTCTATTCGAGATAAAGAAATATTGTGAAGAATGGATGCATGAGATTGACATGAAAAAACCAACAGAAAATCCATCAGAAGAACAATCTTCTTAGCACGCAGAGACTCCCATGCATGTGTCTCAGGCGCCACATCCAAAGACTCCCATGCATATATCTCATCAACCACATGCAGAGACTCCCATGTATGCATCTAAGGAGCCACATGAAGATACTCCCATGCATCCATCTCAGGAACTACATGAAGAGACATTTACACATCCTCTTGTTCTATATATTCGAGATGATTCCTTCTCCAAGTCAAATCAAATTTAATATCTAATTTCTGAATCAGATTTGGAAGATCTTGAGCATGCATATTATGGGCTAGATCAAAGAGCCAATTAGGCAAAATCCATCATACCAACAACCAATTATCTTTCGAATGATCTTGTTGATCCTAGAAGGATGATATCCCAATTTGAGGGAGATCCACATGTGATCACGACCACATAATTAGTAACGCTTGTTCATCGCTACATGGTTCTAGCCTCCGACACTCTAACCTACGCAGAGGATGAAAGGAAAACATATTGGAAAACTAGCATGAATGAAGGGGATTTTGATCTTCTTCCTTCCAATAAGATAAAGTTGATGTATATGGACATCTCACTCGTGCATCTACTTCATCATATCTGTACATACATCTATATCTTCAACAAAATCTTCACAGAGCATATGCTTGCACAATTGTGAGGTCTCCTTGGAGTGAAGGATACATTTTCTTAGCAATTGTCTTTCTTTCTTAACATTGTATCTTGAGGGTTTTTTTTTTCCCATGAGGTTTTTCTTGTTTCCTCTTTTTTCAATGTTCATTGATTACATGCATTGTAAAATGGGTATCTAACATGGCTTCTTTCCAGGACACATTCTTCATTTACACCTATTAGTGTTCAAGGGGAGTGTTGGAGATATTTCACACTCACACCCACTTTTTCCTATGTTTACTAGTCTAGAGTTGAGGGCTCCATCCATAGATTAAAATATTTCCCACTAAAATAGGGAACTATATTTTCTTCAGTATTGTTACACCTCAATTCGATTGTTTAGTCTTGACTCAATTACACTTAAGTTAGAACAGTGGAGTAGACTCATGCATGTTCATGTTATGAGGCAAATCACTCTATGGCATGGGGTAAACCACAACAGACAGAAATGACTGCAGAAATCAACTCTAATATCAGGTATGCTATATAAATAAACATGTTAACAAGACAAGATAAAGAGCCTGCCTCATCTAGATGCTCGATGAAGTCCACCATTGAGCACTCGACTCAAATCTATACACCTGCAAATTGTCCTCAACAACCAATATACACAAGCATATGGTGATAATATATATAGTTAGCACATATAATAGCATAATCTATCAATATTCATAAAAAATACGCCCATGGAATAACAATTCAAATATTTGCAAGACATTAATTGGACGAGAAAATAGTATTTTTATTATAATATGAACAACATAAATGTATGAATAACAAACTTCCATGTCGACATGTATCAGAACTTAGAAACTAAGTCCCTTCTAGTTGGGCCTCCACCACTTCAATCCTCCACCAAAGTCAAGCTCATATAAGAGAGACAATGAGGTTCTCCATAAAATAGGGAAGAGCTTGGGGGGTGAACAATGTGTTCAAACTTAAAAGGAAAAAAGGATGCAGACTCAATATGAAGTGAATAATTTCTCCAGAGTAACTTTGATCTCAAAGTTGAATTATTTCTCCTTTCTTGTACAACTTGGATATGGCTCATTTATAGCCTTCAAATGGAACTAAAGGGACGAGTTGGAATGTTTCCAGTATATGGAAGGTCAAGGATGACGTATCTCATGATGTAACATGGAAACCCGACACCATTTTTAAATTTTGGGAAAAAACCCGATGTACGTGGGTTGTAATGGTGCAACCCACGTATACGCATGTTGTATAGTTGTTAGGGCACATATATGTGGAAAAATATGTTTTTTAGATATGGGAATCGCAAAAAGGGACTTCAACTCTACATAGGGAAATGGAAAAGGCCTTATGAGCAAGTTGCATGGGGTGAGGAAAATCTTTCTACAACAGATGCCCCCTAATGTGTGAGGTTAGAGGAGTATTTGCGATGGCTGGAATACATTATAAATTCCAGAAGTGGAGTAATGGAGACCCAACTGGACGAACTAGTTTCTCATAATAATATTATAATTTAGAATGACTTTGTACACATGGTTTCCAATTTGAATTACACTCAAGATCCACGTGGAAATATACTAAACAACTGTTCATGCCCATGAATAGGAAATAAAAAAGGTAGATACATGCCATAGGATGTCATAGTAATGAACAAGGCCTAATGAAAACCAATCTCAAAACCAATCTAAAGATATCTCTATACTCTGGAGTACAATTTGATCTCCCGTGATCACTGAAATCATATAGGTATTGGTCCAATGAATGATAGCAACAAGTTAGGAAAGTTGCAACTATGAAGTGATGTCTTCAAGTCTTATACATGATCCTCCAAAGGTGCAAGTCTACATCATGTGAATAAAGGAGTTGAGGTCGAACATAATGCGACTTCATTTGATTATCGGTCATTAAGGTCTACCATTAACAAATGCGAGACAACCTACCGATAATGAAAGTATGTATCAAGTCACTAAGTACATTCCTACAAGTGTGAATAAAGGAGTTGAGGTCGAACACTTGAAGAATCCATTGATCATGAGACATTGATGTATTCCCAACTATTGATAGTGAGAGAACCTGCCACTGATGACTGCAAGCCTCTAGGTACTCATAGGACTCTAGGCCTAGTTTCTAGAATATATGAGCTGAAGTAGATGGAAGGAGACCCGCTAAAAGGAGAGAATTAAGGCATCTCTCATTAGTCATCACGACGTACAAAGCAATAGCTTGATGATTAGGAGGAACTCGGATGAAGATCATGTTCATGAACTAGTGACATGTGCATCTTTTGCATGCATCAGATGGAAGCCGTGCACATAAAAGACCCTCTGAATAACAACCAGTAATGAAAATTGTCGACAAAGGAGAGGAAACCACCAATAAGGATAATGGAATCCAAGACACTACATGAATCTCAATGTGTGAATAAATTTATTGTCGTTGAAAACAGGGGAAACCCCCCAATCAGTGACCAATGAGGAGATGTTGATTGTTGTGTTCAAGGGTACCTACCCATAAGGAAAGTAGGACTAGGGTGAATAGTAGGACTATAGATCAAGTGAGATTACTCCATATGCGGGTGAAATACTAGGATCCAAACACATAGGCCTTCAACCTTGTTGGGAAACCATTGAGGATTCAAGTTGAGGATATATATTTTCTGACAGGATTATCACGTCGGGGTGAGGTGGTGAAAATCAAAGCCTGAGGAGATGGGAGTGGTAGGAATATAGAGGAATACATAGCCACTCACTACATTGTAGGGACCGAGAAGGTAGCGATCCAACTCCCGATCAAAACAATCAACAACTTGAATATCAAGAACATTGTCCTAGTGTTGGCGCGACTCACAGGTTCGACCTTGTTACATCAGGAATCAAGGCCACTTATGTTCTACTCGGTGGAGTGCTTGCAACCCATGGTTTACAACTAGTGTACCTCACTGCTGGCAAAAAAGAAGAGCCAACTGACAGACTTGAAACAAGGTAGAAAGAGGTACTTCGGGTTTGTGTCTATATTATGTAGTTTTTTCTTCGAGTGGGTTCCAAGATTAGGCCCTAGAGTTGATATTGTTCCACATGGACCTCACGATCTATCCATGGCACGATGGACCAAGGTGATGAAGCAGTTGGGGGGTGGTAGGGTACCAACACCATACAACGACAAGTTTCTCTTCTGGGGGGATGAGCTAGAAGGAGGAGACGCTGAGAGAGTGCTTCAAAACATGCAGGGCAACCTGTATTTTTTGATGCAAATAATTCCCATGGTTCAGGTAGAGGATCTACCAGAGACGATGAAGCGGTAGGTGGTAGGTGTGCCCCATGCTTGGGTGCGAATCTTTCGACATCTCACAAATGTTGTACTATGTTATCATGATGCACATCTAGTGCCACATGCGTAGATGTCGTGGTTATTTTATTGATTGGTCGTATATGTATTTTGAGGGAGTGAACCTCAATTTTGTACTATGAAACCATATTTTTTGAAGACATGAAATATAAAAAACATTGGTCTTTGATTTACATATATTACAATGTGTACATTCGTGAATGTGTTTTCTTTACTTTAGTTGTGTGACAGATGCCAATCTAACGCATAATTATCATATTCATCAGATACATAATTATAACTTCTAGGTATGTGATTATAAGTAATAAAATCAAAATGTCGTTCCAAAAGTCGTACCCGTAGAAATCGTCGGAGTAGAGTAGGGTCTCCCACATAGTAACTAATGTTCAACTGACATACTTCTAACTAGGAATCCAGGTGAACTTCTAAAGAATGAATACCATATGAGACATAATCGTGTAAAATCTCTATAATGATGCTATATTCAATCACTTTATTCGTTAATGGCCCTAGACAAATGCCACTTGAAGACACTAGTTGACCCTTGGGTCAGTAAACAACCCATGTGGAGGAAGCCAAGTTTTGTGTATGACGACTGGCACCATCTTCCAATCCTAAGTAAATTGAATATTACATTGACATTTAGCAACCAATGGAAAACTTGATAAATAATCCAATGAAGAAAGGGGAAAAGACATATATACACTAAAATACATTAGTAAGAGTTACACTCAATATTGGGGCTCAATAATAATATATTTTCAAGTAGAGCCCATTCCTGGGCTCAACCATCATATTCCCTTCATAATCTTCCAATTCATAGGCTCCTTTTTATAAGACACGTCGCACGATATAAGGACCGTGCCACATGGGGTTGAAATTTCCTAACCCCAATGGTTCTTTGGCTTGGTCATATAAGATGACAAAGTCACCCTCAACGTACTTTCGAGGAAAAATAGACTTATCATACTGGACCTTGACACATCATTTATTCGCTTCGATAGTCGTAGAGGCATATCGACATTTCTCATCTAGGCTCTCTAGGTGTACGAGGAATTTTTCGATATCGAAAGCGTCAGGTAGGACATTAACTACCAGCCTAAGAGAAGGGATTTCACATTCAATAGGAAGAATCAAATTCACACCATGTACTAAATGAAACAGAGAAAAGCTGGTGGAAGTCTTAATCGAGGTTCGGTATGCCCAAAGTGTAGGGTAAATCACAAGTTGCCAATTGGACTTGATCTCGCAAATAGTTTTCTACAAAATGGTCTTGAGATACTTGTTCATGGCCTCTACATGTCCATTCACTTAGGAATAGTAAGGGGAATAATGACCATGTTTAAACCGCAGTTTCGATGTTAATTATTTCATTATTTTTTTTTCTGAAAGTGATTGTCATGATCAGTGACAATCTCATTCGAGATTCTGAATTGGGATATAATTTGATTGAACACGAAAAATGAAGTAGTCTTACCATCGGATTTAATCGAAGGCATGTAATTGGCCCACTTAGTAAACTATTCTACAACCATGATAATATGTTGATGCCCCCCAGCCAAAGTTGGGTTGCAATCCACAAAATTGACCCCCCACTTGGTGAAGTGACTGATGGTGATGACCGGGTGAAGAGGGGCTGGATGTGAGTGCATCTTCTAAGTGAAAACCTAGAATGGGTGACACATATTGACCATATCGACACAATCTTTAAAAATAGACGACCAAAAATACCAAGCTCGCAATATTTTCTAGGCTATCGAAATCCCTAATAGATGACCACCACAAGCCCCACTGTGAAAATCATTAAGAACAGACTCAACTTCTTCATGATTCAAGAAACGATGCAAGATATTATCTATGCCTCGATGATACAAAATGTCACTGATGATAAGGTAGTTCTTAGCTTGATATTGTATACGTCGTTGACCATCTCTTAAAAGGTGTCTAGGGAACTTCAAGATTTGAAGATAGATCAAAATGTCTCCATAACAGGGGTCTGATGACGAGATAAGTAAAATGTTTTCATATGCAAATTAATCAACATGAATAACATCCTCATCTAACCGAGGGAAGTCCAATATTAAATTGAAAAAAACTAGCGATTTCTTGGATTTCATCGAAGCAAAATCGAGGTCAAACTCTTGCAAGATGACAATCCATTTATTATATTTTCCACTTATGATACGCCTAGTAAGGACTTATTGAAATGGGCTGACATCAACAACTATGGTAGTTTTGCAAAGCAATATATAGTGTTTTAATCTTTGAACTACGTGAACGGTAGTCAAAGCTAGCTTCTCAACATGAGGATACTTGAGTTCAGGGCCAAATAAGTTTTAACTAAGATAGTAAACGATGTGATCATGGAGCTCATCATCCTCCTAAACTAAAACCATACCAATCATCCCTTTGGACACAACGATATAAAGCAGGTAATCTCTAATTTATTCTAGAGGCTTCAGTAGAGGTGTCAATACCAAGGATTTCTTAAGAGAATCAAAGGATTCTTGTGCTCATTCATCCCATATAAATAGAGTTTCCTTCTTCAAGAGACACATGAAACCCTTAGTAATATTGGCATAGTTTACTATAAACCAACGTAGGAAGTTAGATTTCCCTTGTAAACCCTTAAGCTGACAAATGTTGCGTGGGGGAGGAAATAGAGGTATTCCCTCAACCTTTAAAGGATCCACCATGATACGAGGCTCAAAATCCAAGAATCCTAAAAGATGGCCAGATCTAGCGTAGAAGATGCACTTGTGAGGGTTTAAACGGATGCAATAATATTGACATCTCTCAAAAACTAGTTGAAGGTGGGTAGAGTGATTCACTCTCTTGCGAGAGTGAGTAGGGAGATCATCAAGGTAAGCTTTGACTATATGCTTGATATCGTGAAAATCAAAGGTCATGGATCGTTGGAAGGTTTCTCTAGTGTTTTTAAGGCTGAAAGGAATTTTCCGGTATGCAAAAGTACCCCAAGGACAAATAAATGTCATCTTATGTTGATCCTTGGGTTTAATATGAGTTTGGT
>JASDQU010586974.1:55196-67601 GCA_032191745.1 Picea mariana | reverse complement strand
TTTAAAACTATATACATAAAACAAGTAAATAGATAGGTGACATATACGTCACAGCTAGATAATTTGTATATCTAAATATCTAAATAATATAAGTTTTTGTTTTCTGTGTATGGGTCGGACCCCTGAATTGTTTTCAAGTTTTTTGTGCGGCGTTTTGCATGTATTTAGCTTGCTGATTTTGCATAGGCCCTTTTAGGGGCAGCCACCTGTAGATTCTGAGCGAAAAGTGATAGAATGAAAATATAACAAGATAGATAATTACAACATGACAATTACACCATTCAACCCAAAGGAATGGGTTGAGGCTCTTTGCGAACGACAAAGCCGCCATATGCATGAAAGCCCCAACTAACTCCTTGTATGGGGATTGAAAATTTAGTGTTTGAAATATAAAATGTGTGATGGTTATCTACACAAGTATTACCCGGATTTTTAACATGAATTCACAAGTTAAGCATTCAAACTACCTACACAAATCAAACATATAAACATTGGTATGTGTATCAGAAATTTTTGGAGTGAGTGCAAGTGATAATTAAAGTGTATATGAGAGTTATTGGATAGGATTTACCAATCAAAATGTGTGTTTTTGTTCGCTGCCCTGCTGGCCCCTTTGCCTCAAACAGGTCTCTAGGTGGTCCCCAACCGCTTAAGAGAAGCAGAGTGGGTGACCGGTTGTATCCTTGCAGGAAAACAACAAAATTTTAGTATTTATGTATGGAAAAACTGAAATAATCATAACAGAAAATTACACATAAGAAATATATAACAACCAACTAAGATGGCTGTCCCGTGGGGGGAAATTGACCAAAATGATTGATTTTCCTGTTTGGGATAGCAAGGTTAATGGTAAGAAAACATAACAGAAATATACATGAATGAAAAGATAAAGCAAACAAGTATGGGATAGCCAGATAAGAGGTCTATTTAAGGGTTCTCCTAAGGGGCTCTAGGATTCCCAGCCACTAGCTAAGGCTGAAAACAATTGAATACTTAAGAAAATCTGCACCCTCGCATGGGGTCATACTGACTCCGAATCAAGCTCATGATAGCTCGTTGAAAATCTTGTCCTGATTCCTACCACATGGAAGTGTTGTATTCCCTGAATCGAACATCCTTGACATGAGGAAGAAATGTCATGGGAAGGCCCACAACTCCCTGAAGGCAACTAACTGATACTCTTTCAAGGGCAGAGGCCATAGTAACTATGACCCCCGCCACTGTCTTTGACTGGAACCATAGCACCAAGGGGCGTTTATGGAGAAGTAACTGTGTAAAAGACCATGTTGAGCCCAGAGAATATTTTTGGGTCAACATTCTTGGCATTGGAGGGGAAATGCCTTCCAAAGCATGTCGAACAATGGGATCACCTACGTGATAGGCGAGAATACTCGGTGGGAATTCATACTTTCAAAGTGACTGATGTGGGTGAGGGGGGAATTCAACTATAGTATAAGGACCATTTTTCACATTAGGGATAACCGAAGAATGAAAGTGGTGCAGTAAATATATACAACAGAATTTATACTGAGATTCACATAATATAGAAGAATGGGAATAATGAACCGGGTTTTGTTGAGCAATGTGGCCCTAGTGACATGGGTCCCTCACCCGGATTATGGCTTAACTATGAGAATCATGGCTTAAGGTGAACCTTGGCCCAACACAAAGTCTCATGCATATCTTTGATTCTCGACACACAAACAAGAAAACGGGAATTTTTGAAGTCAATGACCCACCAGAGGAAAACTAATCAAGCAAACCAGTTAAACAAGGGAATAAAAAAATATAAAAAACCTGTGGCAGTAGATGCTGAAATCTCAAGTGCTCATAAGCGATGGAACTTTGTAGGAAAATGATCATTGCTTGGAGAAATCAGATTGTATGTGGTCAGGTAAAGTGCAGTTGCAATCACATAGCTATGTAAGGCATCATGCCATCATGGTTTTTAGCTTCACCAGAGAATGATATGCTACCTCCTTAGACTTCCCCTGCTGACTTTGATGAAATAAAAACCATATTTACTCCCATTTAAGATGACTTTAATACAAAGTTTCCCAAAATGTCAAGTATGGTAAAAGGGATTCTAGGAATCCAGTATTTTCACGCAACCACCCAATAACAAGGACAATATCGTTGGTATTGAACACTAGAAAAACCCAAAAGAAGGCAACGTACAACGTTAAAATGAAAAATACCAACCCATGGAAAAATCAAAGAAGGCATTATACTCCAAAATCAAAACCAAACCAACAAAGACTAAATAGTTGAAACCAAGGGAAAAAGGGCTCAGGACTGAAACCATGGGGAAATATACAAGCATGGAAAGGCAACGAAAAATACATACAAGAAATAGAATAAAAAACATTGAATAGATACAAAAAAGAATGAATGGTGACTTATGTACAAGATGGCGAGGCCTCTCAGGAGTAAAATAACTTTAGGTGACGACCATTTACGGGGAATTGAAGTGGTTCGCCATCTAAGGTTTTTAATCTGAAAGAATTTGTCCCTAAGACCTCGTAGATTGTGTAAGAACCCAACCATAATGAATTAAACTTGTGATGTTTGGATGGGGCCTCATGTCCTTTGTCCCATAATAAAACATCATCTCCTACTTTGTAATTTACCATTGTGGCTCTTTTATCCAATGAACGTTTAACAATGTCTTGCTTCTTTTGGATGTGTTGGAATGCATCCTTTCTTACCTCTTCTAATTCGAGGAGTGTGTCTAAACGATGTTGTAAGGGTTGGAAATCATCTTCAGCCTCAACAATAGACAACCTCAAGGATGGAATTTGTAAGTGAACACGCAGGACAACAGGAGCACCATACACCAGAGTGTAAGGACTTTGACCCATTTCTGTCTTTGGAGTTATACGATCAACCCATAAAGAAAAGTTTAACTTTGTGTGCCAATCACACTTGTTATCCTCGACTATCCTTTTAAGGATCCGAATCGGATTTTTATTCATTGATTCGGCCAAACCATTACCTTGGGGGTAATAGGTGGAAGATCGAAAAAGTTGGATGCCGTATGTAACACCAAGGTGTAACATGACATCAGACATGAAAGCTGATCCATTATCAGTTAATATCTCGGCAGGGGTCCCAAAACGGGATAAAATGTTACATTCAACGAATTCTACCACCTGTTGACTCGTAGCATTCCTAAGAGCGATTTCTTCAGCCCATTTTGTAATGTAGTCTGTGGTTGTTAAGATGAATACATGACCAGCACTGGACGGCGGTGAAATTGGTCGAAATTGGTCCAATAAATTCCATGCCCCATCTTGTGAAAGGGACT
This sequence comes from Picea mariana, assembly GCA_032191745.1. NCBI lineage: Eukaryota > Viridiplantae > Streptophyta > Pinopsida > Pinales > Pinaceae > Picea > Picea mariana. Next base: position 64,294 of record JASDQU010586974.1, on the reverse strand, counting down.
TGGAATTCAATAGGTCTAAGAGGTAAGGCAACTAACTTTTTCTTCCCAGTGAAGCATTGGAAAGCTTCGCATTTCGAACAAGTAAATGGGCGTATTTGTGGAGTGAAGGCCAAAAGTAACCTGTATGTAGAACTTTCGCTGCAGTGGTTTTGGCTGAAAAGTGACCTCCCCAAACCCCAGAATGGCATTGTTCAAGTGCCATTTGGGCTTGATCAGAAGTCAAGCATCATGACAAAACCCCATCAAGGTTTCTTCGGTAAAGGATTTGTCCTTGTAAAACATATCGGACAATTTGTAAACGAAGTGTTCATTTGGATTTAGTATCCATGTCTGGTGGGCACACAACATTGATCAAGAAATATATGATAGGTCTGTACCATGGTTGTGAGGCTAACTCAATTTCGTTAACCAATTCTTTGAAAGCAATCAATTCATCTATTTTAGGTAGTTCAACTATGACCGAGGGATGGGATCGGGTTAGCAACCCAGCCAAACCCGTCCCCCTAATGGTTTTCGTCGTCTTAATTTCCAAGTCATACTCTTGCATGTGCATGATCCATTTGGACCACTTACTATGCAATTCGGTTTGATTCAAAGCAGTGACTAAGAGAGAGGTAGGCACAAAAACCTAAAATTTATGGGCTTGGATGTAATGTCAAACTTGTTCCAATGCTTTATACAAGGAATAACCATGTTTCTCCAATGGAGAATAATTTAGTTGGTGGGGTTTCAAATTTTGTCTCACGAAGGTGATTGGCCTAAGATTTTCCTCATGATCCTTTTGCAACAAGATTGCAGAAATTGTCACCTGTGACGAATTAGTGTACATAAAAACGTCTTTAGAGGGATCAGGACTGACTAACAAAGGGGCAAAAGCAATGGCTTGCTTAATGGATTCAAAATCCTGATGAGTAGGGGGGTCCCATTTGAACCGAATGTCTTTCTTCATAAGCTGATTTAGAGGTTTAACTACTTGAGCAAAATCAGGAATGAAGTGCCTTAGAAAATTTATCTTTCCAAATAAATATTGCATTTTCTTTTTATTGGTAGGTAGAGGCATCTTTTTTATTTCCACCACTCTCCCAGGATAAACTTTTACACCTTCTCGAGAGATGATGTGACCCAAAAGTTTCCCCTCCATAACACCAAAAATGGTCTTCTTAGGATTTAAAGATATGCCAAACCTACGACATCTAAAGAAAACCTGCCTAAGGTGATCAAAATGACTACTCCGTTCTTTGGAAAAGATCATGAGGTCGTCGAAGTAAACAACAATGACCTTACCCAATAATCCTCTAAAAGCAATGGCCATGGTACATTGAAAGGTGTTCCCAACATTAATCAATCCAAAAGGCATCTTGTTATATGCATATGTGCCCCAACGAGCGGTGAAGGTGGTTTTATGACTATCAGAAGGATTGAGGGCTATCTAATTGTAACCTAAGAAACTATCTAAATGGGACATCATTTGAGACTTGGAGACTTGTTGGAGAACTTCCTCCATAGGTGGGATGAGGTAGTTGTCCTTTAGGGACACTCTATTCAAATGTCAAAAGTCGAAACAAAAATGAATATCGCCAGTTTTCTTCCTAATGGGAACCATATTAGATACCCATTGTGAGTAACGGACATGGTAAATGAATCCGGATGCTTCCATCTTGTCCAATTCAGCTTTAATTGTTTGTTCCAAAGCCAGGTTGTTTTTTCTCTATCTTTGTCTGTAAGGTTTCGAATCAGGGATTATGGGTATGGCATGGACTATCTCCTACATATTGAAAACCTTGAGGTCTTGATAAGACCAAGAGAAAACATCCTTGAACTCTGTCAAGAGTTCTGTGAATCGATCGACCTCAGAAGGGGAACACTATGCACCTATACAGACTAGTTTTGAATCTTTCTCAGTTTCCAGGTTAATAGGTATGGCTTCTTGCACCTTCCTAACAGATTCGCTATCAATAGTAGGCACAGAAGTAGTGGCATCATTGGAGTCAAACATGGATTCTAATACTGACAAACCAGGGGGGATCTTATTTGTCTTTAATTGGATTATGTTCCTTATTTCCTCTTCCAAGTCATGGTTGATATGTAAATATTCGAACTCCTCTTTGTTTTGAAGGAATCTACAGATTTTTTCGTCAGTATCAAAAACTTGCCAAGAATCGACATTATCAGGTAACGCAGGTCTATGTAAAATTTGGACTTGTATATCTTCAATAGACCTTACGAAATCTGAGGTGAAACAAGAACCAGCCAAGGCCAAAGTATCAACTACATGGTTTGCGGCCCTAGGCACAACTTGAATGTTGAAAGATAAGAACTTCTCAATAAGTTCCTTAGCCCTTCGGTGGTATTGTTTGAGGTGTGGGTGGTGAACTTCATATTTACCTCTAATTTGATTCACAACCAATTCATAATCCCCACTCACCAATAAATGGCATATTCCTAAGCCTAAGGCCTTTTGGAGGCCTTGAACTAAGGCTTCATATTCAGCCATATTATTAGTGTTAGGGAATTCTAACCGAAAAGAGAAAGGGATTGTGTTTCCCTTGGAATCACGCAAAAGGACCCCTGCCCTAGATCCATTCTTGGATTTAGCACTGACAAAATCCATACTACACAGCATTTCTTCCAACTCAGAAGGAGGGACATGTGCATCTTCCTCAGATAACACAGTATATGTACCCATACTTGTATATTGAAAAGACACATGTTTTGTATTATAGGGAGTAAGTACAACCTGTTCTTGGTACTTTGGTTCCCTCCTAATGACTACTTCAACACCCTTATAAGGAAAGGTGAAGTGGATCTCCTCCATGAAATAACAACCCTTTTTTACTTTGGTGGACCACTCCCTCCCTAAAAGCATGCCATATGCTTCAGGTATATTTGCTACTATCACGTTTATGACCATGCTCACCTCGGGAACTTGGTTGTAAGAAATGGATAAGTCTTTAATGTAACCGATGGTTTATACAGTTCTAGAATCCAAAGCTAACAAGTCTTTACATGGTCCTGTGCATTCAAGACCTAGTCTTCTCATGACTCGCAGAGGCATGACATTGTGCCTCGCTCCTGTGTCAGTGACACAGTTATGGAGCACAAAATCAAAAATCAAAACTGATATATAGAAAGGAGGAACTCCAGGGTCTAAATCAATAACATCATATGCTTCCCTAGGTTGAGAAGTGGACTCTTTGGCAAGAGGAATCCTCTGTTTCATTCGTGGAGTAATGGGTGCTTGTAGAACACGTGAAAGGTTTTCAAACTAAGTGGGTGTTCTAAGAGAATCTAATAATGTCATGTGGGCTGGAACCTTTGCTAGATCTTCAACGACGTTGTAAGGCATCAGTGTTAGGAAACAGGGTGGTGGATTATTAGGCAAGTTTAACTTGTTTGGGGTCCAGGGAACCCTGTTCCTTGTAGGGGATGGTTCTCTACCATTCGCAGAAATTTTTCCCTTTTCATTGTCCTTGGGGTCGCTTTTGGCCTCTTCCACCCCTTGCGGAGTGGTTTTAGGGGCCTGGCTCCTAGTTTCTACAACAAATCTTTCAAAAGAAAGAGGATCATCATCACAGGGGATAGAGTCTTCCATGTTTACTTGGTCATTTTGGGAAGTGGAAACAAGTTTGTTTTTTACTGGAGGTAGAGGTGATTTTCTGTTTTTAGACAATTCCACATGACATGTATATGCGTAACAATACTCAGGGTCATGGAAGTCTTGGAAAAAGTGACACGAATCCACTTCAGTAGCATATTGCCTAAGAGGAAGAGTAGGAGGGAAAGGAGGTCTTGGCCTCGGAACAACAGAAAATTGCATGTCATTTACCTTTCGATTGAGAGAAAGTATTTGGTTGTTCATGTTCATTAAAAACTTGAGTGTTTCCGAACTTTCCCTTTCTTCAATCCTTGAATTTTGGGTAGGCAGAGGTTTATACCGAGGACCCTCATTTCGAGGTACATCATTCCTAAGTCTCTCGTTAAAATGGGGATGCGCTAAAGGTGAGGGAATCATACCGGATTCCTCCATGTTTCTTTCAATTTCCAGGGAGGTAGTCTTGGCCGCATCTAAAGTTTATGTTGATTTATCTTTTAATATATATTTTACATTCGGATTCATAGCGGTCATGTAATAATGAAACAAATTGTTCCCAGATGGTTGGGAAGCGGTTGGGATCCTATTCAAGGTCGAGGTAAAGCATTGATTAAAATTTTGTATTTTCTCACCCTCATGGATGGAGATGGTTGTGAAATCCCTGAGCAGGGAAGTCACATCATCCGCCCCTTGGAAATTTTTCTTGAATACTTGGATCATAGTGTCCCAATCTGGGATACTATCATTAGGAAGCAAGCGATACCATCGCGTTGCTTCACCCTCAAAGGTTCTCACAAAAAGTCTAATGATGACATTGGGAATTGTTATGTTCATCAGTGCTAATGCATCATAAAAGTTTTGTATATGTTCTTCAACACTCAAAGTACCAGTGCCACTAAAATTAGGAAGCCCATTTGGGGCATCCGCAGGTATGTCATGAAGAGGTCTGGCCAACCTCAAAGGAGTGTCGAGTTGCCATTGCATTGCCATCGGGATAGCTATGGGGTGAACAAAAAGAGTTGTTGAAACGATGGTAGAAACAACCTGAGGATTAGTAACTGTTGTTGGATTAACTAAAGTTTGCTTTAGTAAGGGGCTTTGAATAGGAGAAGAGGAAGAGGGTGACTCAGATCTCATTGCAGAGGTAACAAGTTTTCTTGGTTTCCCAGGTGTATGTGTCTCACTACTTGTTTTCTTTCGTGAACTTTGACTTCTTGTAACCCTGGGGGACACTGTTTCCCTAGTCTTAGGATACTTCCGCCCTACCATATTGCAAGGGGCCAAGTAAGTACTTTGAGTACATGGGGTGTATCACCAACAATCCTACTCTTTCTAACACAATGTAAAATAACCCAACTAAAAAAGAAGCTTTATTTTTTGTTCTTCTCATAGTGAAAGGTAAGGTATGACAGACTTATAAATTCTCACGTGAGTTCGAACAAGTAAATCGAAGACCGACAAGGTAAAAGGAAGGGAAAAATTGATGGTATTTATAACTCCCAGGTGCAATGGAAATTGCAAGGAAACTAAACTCTAATGTGTACCAAAGAAAATTCCAAAGGGTCACTGAAAGATCTTGTCAAAAGTTTGTCAACAAGTAGGAAAAGGACCACAAAGAATTTAGGTCCAATGTTTAGTACAAGTTTGGGATACAAACAAATCTAAAGAGGTTTGCAAAGTCCCCAGTGGAGTCGCCAGAAAAAGGATGGTGTTATAAGAAAAATCTGTCCGTAGGGATAGATCCAACCTATCCGGCCGTGAAGCCTATTACAGCCTCTTTGATAGCTTGGCACGAGGCAGAGGCTACCCACACCTCAGGTGGCCCTTCACCTGAGGTAGTAAAGAAGGGGAAAAACAAAGGTGAAAGACTTGCGAGAAGTCATTCTTAGGACCACCCACCTTGGGTGTTGTCCTTCCTTAGTTTCCTAGATGGAAAAAATGGTTTAGGGGGTGAAAATTATGGACAATGGGATAAAAATGAGTTCACTGATTTTTAGGACAGCGAACTAAATAAAGAGGACAGCGAGCTGTTCGCTTCCTTAAAGCATTGGAAACTATTCCAGAATGGGTCACTGGGATAAACTGGTATCCTAGGTAATTAACCAATGAATGCCTTGAGTAAAAGGGTGTGAAACAAGGGTGGAAAGAGGGCTTAAAAGCTACAACCAAGTACTTTTAAATGGATGTAAATTGTGAACAACGAGCTGTTCGAAGCTTTCAAGGTAGGGAAACAAGCCCGGAATGGCTTGATACCCCCCGGGGTGACTCAGGAAGTAATCCTGGAAGGTTGTTAAATCAAAAGTGGGCTATAAAAGTGGATGAATAGCCTTGTAGCAAGCTGTTACAGCTATGATATAAGGGAAATTATTCACAACTTTAATTTTGGTTTGTGGGTGAAAAGGTGGACTTTAAAAGTATTTTATTGGTCAATTTTATTTTTAACACATTCCTTGGCCACCACACTATTTTGAAGGTTATCCCGATCAGGCAAACACATCCTGGAACTATGCCAACCAGTATAAGAAGTGTAGTCCTAGCAGACCATTGTGGTTAGGTTGAAGAGTGCCCCATGCCATTCAGAGAAGCAGGGATTAGCCACTTCTCGTCACTGGCGCTTTCGGGCTCTTAAATCCACTTGGATGGAAGAAGGATACCTATGAAAAGGAAGAGGCTTAGGACCCCCGTAAAGAGGGTTTTTGCTGAGCTTACCAAAGCAGAGTAGTATTCCAACCGAGCTAAGATAATCAACTCCTTGACTATTTGGTACTAAGGAAAGACCACTCGACTTGTACTAACTAGACAACTTCTGAGGGGCTCTTGATGAAGACTCCCTGACTTTGACTCTTAATATTCTACGAAATTGAAATTGCATAAAATTAAATACCAGGCTATCCACATGGCGAGGTCACATCTTCCTTTCACAATCATGCCTCCTGGTTACTGAATTTGAAATCTATTTAAAACTATATACATAAAACAAGTAAATAGATAGGTGACATATACGTCACGGCTAGATAATATGTATATGTAAATATCTAGATAATATGTATATGTAAATATCTAAATAATATAAGTTTTTGTTTTCTGTGTATGGGGCAGACCCCTAAATTGTTTTCAAGTTCTTTGTGCAATGTTTTGCTTGTATTTAGCTTGCTGATTTTGCATAGGCCCTTTTAGGGGCAGCCACCTGTAGATTAGTGAGCGAAAAGTGATACAATGAAAATATAGAAAGATTAGATAATTACAACATGACAATTACACCATTCAACCCAAAGGAATGGGTTTAGGCTCTTTGCGAACAACAAAGCCGCCATATGCATGAAAGCCCCAACTAACTCCTTGTATGGGGATTGGAAATTTAGTGTTTGAAATATAAAATGTGTTTGGTTATCTACACAAGTATTAACTAGATTTTTAACATGAATTCACAAGTTAAGGATTCAAACTACCTACACAAATCAAACATATAAATATTGGTATGTGTATCAAAAAATTTTGGAGTGAGTGCAAGTGATAATTAAAGTGTATATGAGAGTGATTGGATAGGATTTACCGATCGAAATGTGTTTTTTTCTTCGCTTCCTTGCTGGCCCCTTTGCCTCAAATAGGTCTCTAGGTGGTTCCCAACCACTTAAGAGAAGCAGAGTGGGTGAACGGTTGTATCCTTGCAGACAAACACAAAATTTTTCGTATTTATGTATGGACAAACTAAAATAAACATAACAGAAAAATACACATGAGAAATATATAACAACCAACTAAGATGGTTGTCTCGTGGGGGGAAATTGATCAAAATGATTGATTTTCCTGTTTGGGACAACAAGGTTAATGGTAAGAAAACATAACAGAAATATACATGAATGAAAAGATAAAGCAAACAAGTATGGATAGAAAGCTAAGAGGTCTATTTAAGGGTTCTCCTAAGGGGCCCTAGGACTCCCATCCACTAGCTAAGGTTGAAAACAATTGAATACTTAATAAAATATGCACTAAAATACATTAAACAAATTAAACCAAGTTGTTAGAAGATGAAAGTAAGCAAGTTAAACCCAAGGAAGCAACAACAAACACCTAGCTAACCAATCCCTCCTGGAGATAGCTAACATAGCAAGCATTTACCCCTACCCCTCAACCCTTAACCAACAAATGACACATACAACAACTAAAATTCAACAAGTATCACACACACAAAGAGTCCTATAAATTTCAACAGAGCTTTGTTACTATATTCATCCTCTCCAATACAATGCCAACCCTCTTATTTATAAAGGAGAGGTGAAGGCTTAGGGTTAGGTCACAAGACACTTGTCACTTTTGGAAAAGTGACAAGTGGACCAACCCTAAAGTACTTTTGTCTTCTTACAAAAAGTAACCTTATCCAAAAAGGGAACCTTATCCAAAAAGGGGATCAAATCAGATTTGACTTGACCCTTCAATTACATAGTAATTACATGCCAAAAGTAATTCATGCGAGAGTTCATATTACAAAAAGTCATTTTTCATAAAATGACAAAGTTTAATGTGCCACATCACCATTTGCCTTAGGATTTGTGCCACCCCAAAGGCTCTTTGACTACTTCCATGTCTTGCAGCTGTAGGTGAGGTGTTTTAGGACAATATCCGACCATCCATGGCTACTGGATTCACCGGATTGAAGCCCCAAGGTGTGGGGAATTGCTGAGTTGCTTTGGAGGGAAAGGGGCCTTTGGGCTTTGGTCATTTTAAGTAGGGAAATTCCTACTATTTAGACACTTTTTAGACCTGATTATGCCCCCCCCTTTTCTGCCTATAAGTTTCCCTATGAGCTAGCTAAAACATGGCTTTGATTTGGGCTTGTTTTGATAAGAGGACCCCTTGGAGCTGAACTTTGAGAGGCTCTTCCTCTGTACCAAATAGCCATAAATCTATTATTTACTATGCCTATGATGTAGCTCTATCTGCTACCTTTTCGTTGCCTTTCATTTGGCGTAAATCCGACTCCGGATGAGTGAGATATGGCGCCAAGAAGGTATGCGGATGGAGCCGGCCAATAGACTGATCAGGGAAAGAATTTGAAGTTGGGGTAAAATTCTGGGTTGGACACCAGATTTGATAGGCTGATATAGGATTGTATACCTGTAGTTGAAATGGGTTTCCCTCACCAGGCCCAATTTGACCTCGGAGGCCCCTAATTAGGCCTCTTTCTAGTGCATGCTTGTAGGGCCAAAATTGAGTCCTTGTCGCTCTAGGACATGTCACTGAAAATCTGGGCTGATTTTGCTGAGGTGAATGGCATGGATGTATTCTAGACTTCTCCCTAGTCATTTTGACTATTCACGGATGAAAATCCGCCTCCGTATGGCGAAGTTATAGAATTAAAAGTTCCACTGACCCTTAGGGAGGGGAAGGGTTTAAATTATATTATATAGTTAAATCATGTATAGTGAACATTTATTAAAAAATTTATAACTTTATTATACTTTTAATAATGATTTTATTGCCTATATATATAAAACATATATTAATA
>JASDQU010586974.1:30315-54860 GCA_032191745.1 Picea mariana | reverse complement strand
TTTAAAATTAAAATGAAAGGGGGGTTTACCTGACGCCCCTGGTCACCCATGTGATTGGGGCCAAGCGCCAAAGGGGCCACGAGGATTTGGGGAGCGGCGAGAGGTGGTGGGTGTGGTAGAGAACCGTGGGAAGGGCGTCGCGTGGAGGAGGAGATGGGAAGTGAGAGGTGGTTGCGTGGGAAGGTGGTAGGTGAGGGGCGAGGGCATAGTAGCGGTGGCTGTGGGAGAGGCAGTTGTGAGGGAGAAGAGGGGGAGTTCTTGGTGGTGGAGGTCATGGAAGAAATGGAGGAGCGAGCAACGTGGACTGGGGAAGGGTATGGGCATGGGATGGTGGAGGCCATGGAGGGGAGGAGCAGCATGGAGCTTTGGGGAATGGCCACGTGCAGAGGTGGTAGGGATGTGGGAATGGAGGTTGCGCTCAAGAGGCCGAGAGGGGAGGTGGCTAGTGGCTAGGAGGAGGAGAAACTCGGGCCATGGAAGTAGGGCCGAGAGGTGCAACAATGGAGGAGGACCACACGCATAGATGGAGGGAGCTGCGATGGTGGTGGTGGCACCCAGGTGGTGGATGGGTGGCCAGCCACCATTAAAAATTAAAATCAAGAACTTTGGGCAAAGTGGGTTTTTGCCAACAGAATGGATGGGAGGTTTTGGGTTCAAACCCCCTTCCTTCCATTTAGATTTCTAGGCAATTTTTTGAGCTTTCTGGGCAAAGGAGAAGTGGGAGGAATGGGGTTCAAAGCCCAGGGCTTCCCAATGACATGCCTAGGACAGCAATTTCCAACAAATAACTCCATAATTAAAAATCTAAAGGAGCCATGGAGGCTTGGGCTTGGTGCTTGGTGCCTAAGAGGGGTTCGAATCCCCTCTCCTTTGCATATTTCACACACATACAACTTCCATGAACTCAGAAACAAGCAAGAAAATCTGAACCAACAGTTAATACCATAGTTGAAACAGGCAAACAAACACCATTTTGAGGAAAAAAATGCAATTTCTCCATGCAGGATCTCAACACAACCAACAAAATCTCCTTATTTTTTTTGGAAATAAGATCGATGGGTTAACTGGTTAATTACTTGGAGATTATTGCCTGGAAGTAGTCTGCCCACTGTGGAGCTGTAGCTTATGTCATAATAACCCTCCTTTGATTCCATGAATTGCTATTGCAGAGCTCTTCCCCTTTGGCCAAACTGTCAAATGGCTTGGGAGAGGGGAGAAGGGTGAGTTTTGATTTTTTTTCAATTTTTCAAAAAAAACCAATTTCCCCAAATTTGCATGAGGCTACGTGCCTCCTCCCAAAATTTCCAATTTTCTAAAAATATTTAATAAAATATTTAATTAATTTTTTAATATTTTTTGGAAAAATGTGCAAGTCAAAGTTTGACTTTGACCCTGCTACTACTGACTTAGCCCAAAAATGTTGCCTGGTGAGACGGGGTCGGAATTGAACGCAAGTCACATCATTGGAAAGGTATCGACGAGACCATCGGGAATATGTCATCACCAAATTGAGATAGTTCGACCTCAGTCCTCAAATTCAGCCCGGATTAGTGCCCACTTAAAACTCTTGACTTGCTGGTGGGCCCACATGACACCCAATCTTGCGAAAGGTGCCAAATTTCCATACGATATCCAAGCGAGGAAAATGAGGTACTGTTGGAAAGGTATCGACGAGTAATTCAATGTGGTGACAATATATTTTTGTTTTGGGGTCATTTATGACTGTCTTAGCTATTATGAAACCCTACCATGCGAGCTGGTGGCCCCCTTTTTGCCTAAAACCATTGACCAACTTGTGACAGCTCTAACCGAGCCATCCGAGGTCGGAATGAGGCAAATGAGATGTCTTTGGAAAGGTGTTTGAGTCTATTACAGTGCGGAATGACAGAATGTCTTATTTATAACTCTTTACCCACCAATTTTAAATCATGAAGCATTGCATCCAATTTGGTGTTTAGAAGTGGTCATGAACTTGCGAAAGAGCGTTCTTACCAACCGGGGGTCGAAATCAAGGATGGGATATATTGTTGGAAAGGTCTCTCACTTCCCTACACCATTTCTAGGTTTGATTTTCCTTTTGAGACCATAATCTAAACATAATAAGACCAGGAAGTCACAACTATTTGTTTTGGTTGTTCGAATGACATTGACTTTGCGTCCCTCGCATGGGGCCATATTGACTCAGAATCAAGCTCATGATAGCCCATTGAAAAGATTGTCCTGCTTCCTACCACATGGAAGTGTTGTATTCCCTGAATTGAATAGCCTTGACATGAGGAATAAATGTCATGGGAAGGCCCACAACTCCCTGAAGGCAACCAACTGATACTCCTTCAAGGGAAGAGGCCATAGTAACTATGACTGCCACCACTGTCTTTGATTGGAACCATAGAACCAAGGGGTGTTTATGGAGAATTAAATGTGTAAAACACCATGTTGAGCCCAGAGAAGATTTTTGGGTCAACACCACCTCAATGTAATCGTGGTCGTTGACCCCCCTTCCCAACTAGATCAATGACATTGGTGAATTGTGGGCTGTGAACTAGCATGTCCGCTAATTTCACCTCCTCACCCCACAATGATTCCCCACCATCAATATTCGTTCATAGATCAATGACCATAGACCACTTTGGTTACTCAGGCTTCAATAGTTTCAAACTCTCTAGCTTCGATTTCTCTCGGAGTGCTTTGGCTCGAAGTGGCAGATCTGTCGACACATGTCAAACACAAATCGATGACTATGGTTCACTTTGTCTATTCAGGCTTCAGGAGTTTGAACTCCTTTTCTCTCACTTTCTCCCTGAGTGCTTTCACCCAAATTTCCAGATCTTACGCCACCTGTCCCACTAGATGATGCACAGTTCCTAACTTCTTCGGGACTTCAACGATTCCTCGCTCCTGTGTGCACCCAGATACTTAAAGCTTGTGCACTTTGCCTAGATCCAATGATCTGGAATGATTTCACTCCCTCCTGGATGGATCTTAACCGATAACTCATGAAACCTTTAGATCTTCACTCCCTTTGAATATTTCTTCTGCTATCTCTCTTGATATTTATTTCTCGAACCCTTTGACTTCATAGAGGGTTACTTCGACACTTAGTCAAGCTTTGAATATGTGCGCTCCTTGCAACAGATTGTCATGGAAGATTTAAATTCTTGCGGGCAACTGTGCACACCTTAAAACAGTCCCTTCACAGTCCTTGCAACTGGAAGTTTCACACTATCTCTTCTGAGCTTCTAATTCAAAATAGACTCTGTCAACGCACTCCTTGCAGACTGTATGCACACCTTTCATGAACTCAACGAAGAGAAACCATTGAAACTTATCCAGATACTTCATAGTATCATATGTTCAATAACATAACTCATTCATTCATGGAAAAATAAAATAATAGGGAAGATTTTAGCAACAACAACTCCACACATATTTTTATCAATTTTCCTCTATTATTTTCATTCAATGTAACAATGGCTACAACTATGAAAAGAAACAATTAAAATTCAGCTATATTCTAACAAATTTCCACTATCCTCCATGTTCAACAACCTCATTTGAGTGTACAATATTCCTAATTATCCCAGAGGGATCTTAGGGTTCCCTTCGACTACCTATCTACTCTAGAAAAAAAAATAACTACCACTTAAGTTTTGTTACATCAAATTCTAGAAGTGAAACTCCCAGGTCACTCATGATCATTCAACTCCCAGGCATTTTGATCTTCTTCAGTTTTCAATCAGTTCAAAAAAAATATTTGCAGGAATCGTTCGCGTTAATATTCCTAATTGATTCAAAGGTGCGCTAAGGCATGGAGTTGTCTCTCCAAGCGTGCTTGCTGATGATGCTCCTGCATCATACTCCCCTCGAAAACAATTCATGGACTCCTGGCCATAAGCTCCTACACTGACTATCCATGCTTTTTGATATCAACTTCATTTACCTGACTGACATCTTCTACTAGGTGTCCCTTCCACTTTACCAAATACTCAAGGTATGTCTTTCTCCTGGTCTTCTTTACTAAAAATTTTCCAAGTACGTTAATGGCCTAAGATATGAAATCCAGGATGAAATTATCATGAAGAAAATTAGAAATATGGAATATTCTTATTAGGTATCCTTTAAGGAAGAATATAAGTTGACAAGGAAGCAGAGTTAATGAAACAGAGGAAAGAATCCTAACAAAGGAAGAGGAACTGTTAGAGAAAAAATCTAGAAACCTAGAGGAGAAGCTGGAAAGTATCACAATCAAACAGAAAGAGGAGGAATTCCTAGAGGAGGACACTATGGTGGAAGAAATTCTTTTCCCAGAGGAATAGGAAGAGGCAGAGGAGGATAATTGAAGTGCTATGCCTGTGGAAATACAATACACATGTCTTGGGAATGTCCTGAGAAGAAGAATGCAGGAGCTAGAGAAGCTCACATTTTTTAAGCGTAGAAGAGGAATGTGGAGGAATAGATGAAGGAAGAAGAAGCGAAAGAAGTAATATCACTCATGATGAGGAAAGTTATTCTGAATCTAGAGAGAGAGGTAAGAGAACTAGTCCAGAGGAACAGTCTATTCAGAACCGTTTGCAAAACCAAAGATAGGGTATGCAAGGTGATTATAGACAGTGGAAGTACTGATAACTTGGTATCCACAGAGATGGTGGAAAAATGAAGTTGGAGAAAACTACACAGATGAATCCGTACAAGATGTTGTGGCTACACAAATGAAATCAAGTCATGGTAAGTCAACAATGTAAATTTATTGGCACAGGGTCAGACCTAGGGTTCAACACTTCAACAACACACCATCAAAACCCTAACTATTGGCCCTTTCGACAATACCTGCGAAGTAGATGAAGTCTCACCCGAGGTAGAGGCAGGGGTGGTTGTAGGACTCAAGTGTCTACAACCTAGATGGGACATGGATATGTGATAACAACACTTACCAGAGCACTTAGTAGTTAATATTCATCAGTATTTAATCTTTATTAAAATCACAGGTTGAGATCCTAGTTACAGAGCAGTGCAGTATTCAACAAGACCTAATACATCCAACACTTAACACATAGAAATAGATAAGATATAACATTCATTCAGATTACTAAGCACTAAGATATTATATCATATGAATCTAACATATATCATTGCACTAAGTATATATCACATCAATAACATAACAACTATAATGCACAAAGCAACCACAACACAATATATACATGGTTCACCCAAGTGTGGGGCTACATCCACCAACTCTTCTCTTCTAAAAGCACAGAGCCACAAGAATCCAATCCGCATACGATAGGAGATCTGCGTGCACCTCACCAGCTCCTCCTTCTCTGAGTTAGGTTTAAGCACGTATCCTTCTTACAATCACTTTCATTTAGCTCTGCAATTTCTTAACACACAGTATGCACGAAGCATCCACAACCGTTCACACTTAGCTCACCGACCACATTACACATCTACGTCTCTCTTACTTACATTGCCTATATTTCTATTTATACATTACACAGGGGCCTAAACATGGGTAAACCCATGGGATGACATCCCATACCCATTACATAAACTCTAAACCCATAAATGCCCTAAGAAGGGGTTGAGATCCGCTATCTCCACTTCTCCTTGCACTCCACCTTCAACCCGCTTGTTGAAGTCCCAAAATTGGTCAAACGTGACCAAGGTTCTCCAAAACTTTCTCAAGGGCCAATAGGCCCCCAACACTCACATGTGACTCATCCCGAGTCACTCTGATCTGGGTAACTCTACCTCAAATGCCTCGATTTTGGCTCGAATTGCTTCGACCTATTGGTTCGCCATATCCTCCTACTCGAAAAACTCTTGAATAACCTTCTCTATCACAGGTACTTCCAAGCATTGTTCCACTATGGTGACCACTTGTTCCGGTTCTTCACCTCGTCCTTCAATCTCTTCAAAAAGTATGCAAGCTGCATCATGCACTGGTGGATTCGTTGGGTCACTTCCATGACCTTACTCTGTATGGCATGGAATTGTTGCTGAAATGTGCTTTGTTCTTGGGATCATTTCATCCTCTTGACCGTTG
Source organism: Picea mariana (assembly GCA_032191745.1). Lineage (NCBI taxonomy): Eukaryota > Viridiplantae > Streptophyta > Pinopsida > Pinales > Pinaceae > Picea > Picea mariana. The sequence continues at coordinate 48,814 of JASDQU010586974.1, read as the reverse complement.
GTAGTGGTTTCAACTATGCTTGCACTATTGCTGCTCCCTTCTTGGCCTCTTAAAGCTGTGACTCTAGTGTCTGTAGTTCAGGGTCCTCTACAAGGTGCTCGTAAGTCTACGCACTTCGACTGTTGAGCTTCTTACATTGTAAGGCCAATTCCTTGATTCTCTAGACTGCGCTTTAGGTAGTTTCTTCTTTCTGGTCTCACACTTCCTGCAGAGTGCTTGGCACTACTTTTAACTCCAGTTCTGCTATCCTTTGTTGGAGCTGCTAAATGGATTCAACAAGCTTCCCTACTTGTCTTTCCACTGGGTCTTCTTCCATATGTTCCAAGACCGTCATAGAGTGAAGTGCTCTAGTGACTGCCTTTTTAACTCCAATCTACTCTGCGAGTAGTTGTTCCTTCTCCTTCTGGATATGCTCTCTATCCTCTATAAAATTTTCTTGGATGTCATATTTTTCCTATTGGTAAACTTGACGTTGCTCTCTGGCTTCCTCTTTTGATTTCTTTAAGGCATCTGTGGCCTATTCTTTTTCTTCCTGAACACGACGAAGGCAAGATTCAATCACATATGATATTTGACATAGCTGGGAAGGATCATCTCCCAACTCTATTCCTTCTAGTGACAGGGGTGCAGTAGACACTGCACAATTGGAGTAGAGGGCTTACTATACCCCTTTTATCTCTTATTCAATTATTTCATACATGGTTTCTTGTTTGGCTTCATTGCACTGTAATATATCTTCAGAGGTATATGAGACAACGACGATGATGAAATATATTTCATCCATCGTGAGCACAGTATGCATCTGTGGTTTAGTAGATTTGGACTTCTTCCGTGATGTAGGTTTCGTGGGGGAAACATTTCTTTTCTTGTAGGTCTCAGCTTTATCAATAGGGTCCCTAAGCAGTGTTACTTCACCTTATTTATGGTTGTCTTCTTCTCCTTTGTCTTCTTCTTTGTCTACTTTTTCATCACCTCCCCCTCCAGGTGAGTCTAAAGTAGTCTCTTTTGATGCATTGTTCAAGTCCTGTACCTCTTCCTTTTTCTTCCTTCTGCTACTGTTGGGTGCATGATACTCTTTGCGAGTAACCACCGAAGTTCCAATGAGGTAAGGTCAGATAGTTCTACTTGGTCGATTGGTATAAGGAACTCTGCAGGAAATTCCTTAGTGATTTATTCCATGTCATCCTCTATGAGTTTATAGTAACTATAGAGCTCTTCTTTGTGTTCATATTCACACGCAGTATTATAAATAAAATGTCTATCTGCATGGAACTTCACAAATGGTATGAACCTATGCAGGGTGTTTGACATCATCTGAGGGAAAGTCTCAATAGTCCTCTTCAACTGTAGGTAGTATGTGTGGAACACCGCATTTTACTACCATTGTTTCTCCATGTCACTCGAATACCAAAGCGTGGTAAACTTCGCAGCTAAGGGTTCTAATGGCTAAATCTCAGGGAAGGTCACACCTTATGACATTTCCCAAACAATGAAAGTGATGAGGATCAACAACCAACTGAATTGGAACTCGTAGCCCTGATCCTAATATTCACAACAATCTTTCTCTAACTGGTTGATGAGGTAGCTTGCCCAGTTCATTTGTATCCCTTCCATGCATTTTCTCGCGAGGTCAACAATGAACCCTGTAACCTGCATGGGTATGTTCTTCCTTACTAGCTTACCAATGATCAACTAGAAATATAGGTGCACTGCACCATTTTGAATGGAGGCTACCTTGTAGCCTCGCTTCCCCTTTTCCACATCACCATAGGTATCTTAAATTTTCCCTGCCAAGGCACGATCTGCAGCCTTCCCTGGATAAAATTCTTGTGGGTCTAGTCCTTGCATGCTTAATCCAGTGATCTGATGGATCAGTGCCGAATCTACAGTGATGCATCTCTCCAGCCATAGATAACTGCCATGGAAGCAAGACAACAGGAGTTTAACACACACGTTAACCTTCTGATGCCTTCCAAAGTGTGGTATCTTCATGATGTTCAGGATAGTGGACCTCACAATTTCCATATTCCATGGCTAGGGGATGATCTTAGACTTCTTCCCCTTGGTCTTGGTTAAGTACTTGTGTAGGGTGAGCATTCTATGGTTCTTGCGATCTCCCAAGTTGAAGTCACTGATATTCAATGTCATGATTTGTCCTAACTACATTTCAACTGCACGTATCCCCTTTGGGAGGTACACAGTGATCAAGATGTAGTCGAAGTCCCATGGGACACTATCATGGTTCACCGCGCTATCCAGAAGTAGGATATAATTGGGTAGGATAGATGGGATGAGATTTGCATTCGCCAAGTCATCACGCCGCTTGGTTTGTTTCTCTGTCGCAGCTCGAGATGGTCCATATCCATGAGCAGTCGATGGGGATGCTTGCACTCCTCCTGTTGATGAAGCTTGGACTCCTGTAGACATGACCTTCTCAGTCATGAGGTCTATGAGGATCTCTTCGATGGATTTATCTACTTTTCTAAAGTCACTCGACGTGCATGCTCAAAATTAGGTATCTCAGGTTGATGATCAAATACTCAATGTAACATAATGGGTGGTGAGGTTTCAAATAGGCACAATGTGAAAGAAACTAGTTCTCTATGGGCTCGAATAATCACAATTGGAAAAAGTGTTCTCGGTGCAACACTCAACGGGATAAATTGACAACAATGTAACAGACTCCTCCAATGGGCAGGAATGCCTTAATAAATGTAATTCCATCCATTATGGCATGGTCCCAATGGTCTAATGGTGATATTTCTGGCCATAACTATGGTTCGAGTCATTTTAGAGTGTCGGGCTAACGGTTGGGACACCTCAAATGGTCATATTGCTTCTCCATGGAAAAGTGCCAATCTTCGTTGTTCTGATATCCTGACGAAGTTCCATTTCTGCAAACTTTCCTTCTATGAAGTCCTCCGTGGAACTTCCTGTAACTTTTCTAAATTTTCTTTCTTCTTGCTGAGCTTTATGGCTTTCTTTCCTGTAATATGAGTCACTGGTTTCCTCTTTTCATTATTGTTCTTATCTCCTCTTGGCATAGTAACTTCAAACTGTCGATGGTCTTCCATAGTGTTCGAGGGTAATGCTTCTTCTTTTTCTGGGGCAGGTGATCTACTCTCTTGTATAGATAGGTGTTTCTAGTCTTCCTGTGTTCTTTCAACTTCGACATCCATATCTCTAGTCCTTAGTAGCTTCGACTGGTCCTCTTGTTCTTCCAGTAAGTGCGCTATTCTCCTAGCAATGAAATCACTTAGTTCTTTCTTTTTTCATTCTAGATCCTCCTCTTCTTGTTTACTTTCTATCTGATATTTTTCAATCCAACTTTTTCCTAGAAAAATAGAAAATGGGGTGCTTCTCTCAACAAACTTAACGATCTCATATTCTTCTTCTGTCGAAGTTCCATGAGCACCCATAGATGTTTGGGTAAGTCTTCCACATAGGGTTATTATCTTTCCTCTAAATAATCGTATTCCTCCTAATGAAGGAACCATAGCAGGTTTTCCCAAAATTTCCAAAGTTCTTTTTGTTGTGATATTCACATGTGTTTCCTCATCGATAACATAGTCTATGTCGAAGTCTCCTATTCTTGTTTCTATGCACTCCTCTTTTAAGATCTCTGATAAGTTGATATCTCTGTGATCATTCAAAGTTTCTTTCATCTGTAATAATATAGTCTTTGATTCTTTCTAGGGTTTTATCATATCCTTAGTTTCTTGGTCTGTCTCATGGTTTTCTTGTCTCATATTCATCTTTTCAACTTTAGCAATCATTCTAGGGAAATCCAAAACTTCATGGTCCATAGCTTTACAATAAAGACAACTAGGACCTCTACCAGGGAATTCCTTAGCAAGATGTCCCGGTCTTCTGCAACTATAGAAAATAGTTAATCCTCTCTTTCTTTTAAATGAACCCAAACCTTTCCTGTACTACGCACTGTGATCACAGTAACTAACCTGCAAATTTTTTTTTCTAGGATCCTGCATCCATTTTTTAGTACAAACATTCTTTCTATGCATAGGAATAACATATCTTTCACTATTCTTATCAGATCTACTCATATCCAATATTGTTTCTTCGAGTTGTGCCCTAGTTTTTAGACTATGATAAAATCTATTAGACATACCTAGATCCATTCTTTCGAAATAAAATTTTTCACTTATCTTACCTTTCTCAGAGCACAAATCTTTAAGATCTTACCTCTTTTCTTCGGATATGATTCCTTTCTTACCACAGAGCTTCGCACTCAAGTAGAATACTGCGCAATAAATAAGTAGATCTACGCACAAAGATTTCTTTTCTCCAGTTCCCAACAATCATAGTTCCAGGTCTTAGTAATTGAACCATTTGTTGGCATAGGGGCATACCCATGGTTCAATGCTTCAACAACGCGCCAAAAAAAACCTAACTATCGGCCCTTTCAATAACACCTACAAAGTAGATGAAGTCTCACCCGAGGTAGAGGTAGGGGTGGTTGCGGGTCTCAAGAGTCTACAACCTATATGGGACACACATCTGTTATTACAACACTTAACATAGCACTTAGCAGTTAAAATTCATCAGTATTTAACCCTTATTCACATCGTAGGTTGAGATCCTAGTTATAGAGCAGTGCAGTATTCAACAAGTCCCAATACATCTAGCACTTAGCACATAGAAATAGATCAGATCTAGCATTCATTCACATTACTAAGAACTAATCTATTATATCAGATGCAACTAACATATATCATTTCACTAAGAATAAATCACATCAATAATATAACAACTATAATGCACAAAGCAATCACAACACGGGATATACGTGGTTCACCCCAGTGTGGGGCTACGTCCACCGACTCTTCTCTTCTTTATTCTCTTCTTTCAATCTTCTACAGGCACATAGTGTTACATAGAAATCCCCTTGGGGACTAGTGGATTCCCTCTTGGGCTCTAGACTCCTAAGACCAAGACAGAAAGGGTGCTAACATTGGTCACTGACATCCTTTTAAATCTAGCTAAACTAATGCATAGAGAAGAGGAAGAAAGGTGTACCTTGTGAACGATGTTCGTCCTCTCACAGTCTGATTTGAGCTTTGATCTAAAAGCTCCTTGATAAGTCTTGCAAACCAAACAAAGACAGAACAAGCTTCCTATTCTACTAAGATTAGCTTGAAACCAGATCTATCTAATAGAGACAAGTTCATGTAGAATAAACACAACCTTGAAAAAAATAGGCCAAGCACATATGTATATTAATGAGAACAATAGAGAATACTTACAAAACTTTGATGAAGGTTCAACAACCTCTCCTTTCTCTCTTTGTGATAAATACTTGGAAGGTATGGCCGCCATAAGATACACTGTGGATCGATAACTATATTAACAAAGAGGTATAGCCACCAAAGATACAATGTGGATCTATACTCCCATGACATGAACTGATTATAGCCATGAAAAATACACAATGGATCTATGAGACAACAAGACATAGCCATGAAGCAATACAAAGTGGATCTATGTGACAATATACGTGTCAATGTCCAAGAGAAATTCTGTCGCAGCCTGGAAAAAGTACATACTAGAGTGATGAATCAAACCAAGGTCTTCTTAGCGATCCCGATGTAGTATGAATCTAACCATGTGAATAAATGTCGTGATGTTGAACATGGTAGAAACCACTTGATTACCTGTCAGTGATGTAAACTGTTAACAAGTGTGAGGGAAATCACCATTGATGTTAATGATTCCCAAGGTACCCTAGTACATTCCAGTGAACATGAATGGATGAGATAAATTCAAACATTCCTAGAATCATGCAATTAGGGGTCAATGATGTAAACCCACTGTCGGAAGCGAGGGGGTCTGCCATTGAGGCATGCAGGTCCCAAGGTACTAAATGGTTTCTAAGTCTAGTTCCTGGATGATGTGTTGAAGTTGACAGGAATAGACTCATCGCAAAAGGGCATTGATGTATCCCCCATCAACGAAACAAAACTAACACAAAGATGTAAATTGGTGGATCAAATAAACATGGACTGACATGGGTATTGAAACAGGAAATTTGTGATGGTTGACTCTTGAGACAGATACTTCCCTTGAACATTGAGGCACAACAGTAGAAACATGACATGGACCAAAACACAATGATGCAGTGGATACTGTGACTTTCGTCGGGTGACCCAAAGGAGTAAATAAACTTAGAGGATTAGTTCAGTGCAGAGGTTCAGTGGATTAAAATGTATGTAAAGACAAAGTGCCGTGTTCAAGGGTGACTGTAAGAGTGACCTATAATGTTCCCAAAAGCTGGTTGGCTTGCTTCCTTCAAAATTTTCCCCCATCCAGATAGACGAGTACCTCTTTTTGATTTAATGAGATTGAGGAGCGTAACACATGCTATATATGCCTTTCATTATCATTCTGGAGTTATGCCACTAGCTTTTCAAGCTGGGGGCAGAGTACCAACCATCCATGGGTATCCCAACCTTTGGAAATTGTGTTGGGAATTTACAAGCATAGTTTAATTTTGTTTCAAGCTTGTGTAAAAATGAAACCAATATCGAGTTTAGTCCTTGTTCTTTCTTGCACTCATAAAAACATGAGAAAGTAACTGAGAAACCTTTTATCTCTTTTTCGAGCTCGCATGGATATACAAAAAAGGAACCCCCTGGAGTCTTCGTTAAGTTATTTTCAGACTCTCTAAACATGAAAAGATTGCCGAGTGATCTTGCTTACTTTCGCACTCGTTAAAAGGTTTGAAAGGGCATCTTTCGAGTGGCAGTTTATCACTTTTTCAGCCTTGCAAGACTAAAATTGCAAAAAAGGACAACCCTAGAGTCGACTTTAAGTTCTTTTGAGACTCTCTAAACATGAAAAATCATTGAGTTTACCTTCTCTGGACTCGTTAAAAAAATCATACATTGAAGGGCCCATATGGGACCGAACCCTTACTTATTCTAGTTCGTTAAACAAAGGAAGAGGGACTTACTAAAGGTGAGTTATATCGAGCATGTGTTACCCTCCTTGAGCTGTTTAAATCAAAAAGAGGTACTCATCTATCTGGATGGGGGAAAAATTGAAGGAAGCAAGCCAAGTAGTTTTTGGGAACATTACAGGTCACTCTTACGGTTTCCCTTGAACACAACGCTTTGTCTTTCCATACATTTTAATCTGCTGAACCTCTGCACTGAACCAATCCTCTGAGTTTATTTAATCCTTTTGGTCACCCGATGAAAGTCACAGTATCCACTGCATCATCGTGTTTTGGTCCCTGTCATGTTTCTACTATTGTGCCTCAATGTTCAAGGGAAGTATCTGCCTCGAGAGTCAACCATCATAAATTTCCTATTTCAATATCCATGTTAGTCCATGTTCATTTGATTGACCAATTTACATCTCTGTGTTAGTTTCATGTCATTGATGGGGGAATACATCAAGGCCCTCTTGCGACGAGTCTATTCCTGTCAACTTCAACACGTCATCTGAGAACTAGACTTAGAAACCAGTTAGTACCTTAGGACTTGCATGCCTCAATGGCAGGCCCCCTTGCTTCCAATAGTGGGTTTACATAATTGACCCCTGATCGAATGATTCTATGAATTTTCGACTTCAACACATCCATTCACATTCACTGGACTATACTAAGGTACCTTGGGAATCATTGACATCAATGGTGATTTCCCTCGCACTTGTTAACAATTTACATCATTGACCAGTAATCAAGTGGTTTCTTCCATGTTTGACATTAGGAAATTTATTCACATGGTTAGATTCATACTACATCAAGATCGATAAGAAGACCCTGGGTTGAGTGATCACTCTGGTATGTACTTTGCCCAGGTTGCGATGGAGTTTCTCTTGAACATTGACACGTATACTGTCACATAGATCCACTTTGTATTGGTCCATGGCTATGTCTTGTCGTCTCGTATATCCACTGTTTATTTTTTGTGTCTACGATCAGTTCATGTCATGGGAGTATAGATCCACATTGTATGTTTGGTGGCTATACCTCTTTGTTAATATAGTTATGGATCCGCAGTGTATCTTATGGCAACCATACCTTGCAAGTGTTTATCACCCAAGCATAGGTATGCCTACCTTGGGTTTGAAACATATCATAATATTTTTTTGATGGTTGTGTGAATATTCTACCAGGTTCTCCAAGTCCATACCCCTGCTTGAAAAATTCTAGAAAGTATTTCAGTCATCAATTTTCGTCTTCGAACTTCGCACTTTGGGGGCAATCTGTTACACATCAAAATCACTCACTTCAATGATGAACTATTGTCGTCATTTCAAGTGTCAAAAGTGTCACATTTTGGTCACAAGTGTCACAAACATCATACTGCCATATTGCCTATGCTGTGTTCAAGGGCGACCATAAGAGTGACCTGTAATGTTCCCAAAAACTGCTTGTCTTGCTTCCTTCAATTTTTCCCCCATCTAGATAGATGAGTACCTCTTTTTGATTTAACAAGCTCGAGGAGGGTAAAACATGCTCGATATAACTCACCTTTAGTATGTCCCTCTTCCTTTTTTTAACGAACTGGAAGAGGTAAGGGTTCGGTCCCATATGGGCCCTTCAATGTATGATTTTTTTAACGAGTCCAGAGAAGGTAAAATCAATGATTTTTCATGTTTAGAGAGTCTGAAAAGAACTTAAAGATGACTCCAAGGTTGTCCTTTTTCGTAATTTTAGTCTCACAAGGCTGAAAAAGAGATAAAATACCACTCGAAAGATGCCCTTTCAAACCTTTTAATGAGTACGAAAGGAAGCAAGATCGCTTGGCAATCTTTTCATGTTTAGAGAGTTTGAAAAGAACTTAAAGAAGACTCTAGGGGGTTCCTTTTTCATATATCCATGTGAGCCCAAAAAAGAGATAAAAGGTTGCTCAGTTACATTCTCATGTTTTTACAAGCGCTAGAAAGAACAAAGACTAAGCTCGATATTGGTTTCATTTTTACACAAGCTTGAAACAAAATTAAACTATGCTTGTAAATTCCCAACATAATTTCCAAAGGTTGGGATACCCATGGATGGTTGCTACTCTGCCCCTAGCTTGAAAATCTAGAGGCATAACTACAGAATGATAATCAAAGGCTAGAGACATGCCCTCCCAAGCTTCAATTCATTCACCGACTTTAAGGTTGTCACCAATTTCTGTACGAGATGGAGAAAAAGGATACAGGTGGATGAAATAAAGGTTAAAAAATGAGACCTAATGAAAGACTTGACTTGGTATGAGAGGTGACTGTTTCATTTTTAACAAACTTGTCACAGGAAAAGAACTATGCTTAAGGCTCTGGGTTCAATCCTCATATTTCTGTTTCATTTTTTAACGAACTTGCGACAGAGAGGAAAACTATGCTCGTAGCCTCTGTTTCATTTTTTAACGAGCTTGCCACAGAGAAGAAAAATATTTTTGTGAATTATTATTTATCATGGATTCCAAGAGGATAATGCTCTAGAAGGACACCATGTTAAGGGACAAAAATCATTCATGGCTTCCAAGAGATCTTCATTGGATGGAAGAAAATCATTCTGGAAGGAACACATGTCAAGGTCCGGGATAGGAGTAAGGAGATCAAGCTCCAATAGACCTACTGAAGAGATCACCATGTCAACAACCGGATCTAAGTCATTGGAAGTTGAAGTCATGGGATACAATGCCACATAATTGACCTGTGGCAGGGGTGAGATCAACTGCATATAAGACTTGTTTAGGGAGGTCATTGGGTTAATGGTCAAGTCAGGGCCAACAAATAAAAGTTGATCAATAGTCACCATTATTCCATCGTGCGGGAAAGATATCACATTGAAGAGAGTGGACACAATATATTTCATGGCATAGACATAATCTTGACTAAGGAGTAAATCGAAATCTAAGGGGTATTGGACTACCATAACATCAATAAAGACAATTTTCCCTCCCAAACTTACTGGAAACTGAAGAAGGATACCTAAAGGGTGACTGGTTCTTAAAATCAAACAGATTCTGGGTAATAGACACAAGCTTAGGATAAGCCAAATATTTCCAAGCAAGAGAGGACAAAATAATAACGGATGAACCTTCATCTATCAGCGCATGAGGAACGTCCCGACCACAAACCTGTACTGTAATCTTGAAGGGAATGTGAGAGGGAAGACGAGGTCCAGTTAGCACATCCCAATAAAAAATGATGGCCTCATTACTTGGAGGGGGTTTCATGGGAGAAGGAGGAATGAACCCCATCACGGTAGATTCTATATCAATGAAAAAAATGTGGGCAATATTGGGTTTACTCTCTAGCGGGAGAGTAGGATCGACTGATGACAACATCAGATTGATCACTTGGGTTTCATTCTCCAAGAGGAGAATGGGGTTGATAGGTGGAAATAGATCGATCTCTTGGGTTGCACTCTCTAATGAGAGAGCGAGATCAACCAAATATGGGATCATATCAACCACTTTGTCAACTGGTTCAACTAAGGATGTGACCAGATTGACGAAATGATCAACTGAACTAACCGATGAAGGGACCAGAGCAACCACTTTGGCACTCGTCAGAGGAGGAGTGGGATTGACCACATTAGAACTCTTCATATGAAGGGCGGGATTGACCAATGATGGGACTGGATCAACCACTTGGGTTTCACTTTTCCGACGAAAAGTGGAGCTGATCAATGATGGAAATAGGTCAACTACTTTTGGTAGTGGTTCAACCGAGGATGAAACTACATTGACCACCTGATCAACTGGACTGACTGGGGATGGAACCGTATTGACCATTCCATCAATGAACGATGGGTTGGGGGAAATCATAAGATAACTAGTTGGAAGTTGAAGCTTTTCCAAAAGAGAAGAAGCCTCGTCTATACGAGGACAAAGGTGAGAATAATGATCACCTTTGCATAACATACAAGGAAAGTTGATAGTTTTCTTCTTCTTACCAACCTTAACATCACTAGTTGACATGGCATCACCAGCATGACTAGTAAGGGCCGATGATATGGAGGACCACATTTCTAAGACCTTGGGAATACCAGGAAAATCCCTCAGAAAGTGGTCATCCTTACAAAGACTGCAATGGAATTTGGGTTTTAGATTTTTCATTTTAATCTTGTTGACCTCATCAACATTCCCAGTACTATTAATAATAGTTGGTTGCTTGGATCCAACATCTGATGTAGTTGGAGGCTTGGTCCTTTTCGGGTTCCTCTTCTTCTTCTCGTTTTGTTTCTTCTTCTTATTATCAACTTGGCTACTAGCTTTAGATATTTCTCTAGGAGAAGAAGGAGAAAGGGAAGGAGACCTGAAGGGTGACGAAGGAGAAAGGTCGACATGATGTGTGGGTGGTGTGATTACATTTGAAGCACCTGCATTCGAGATCACCAGAGTGGAAAACAACCATACCGGTAACCCAATTGTGAGACATGGAAGGCTCAAAGTAGCGATGTAAGGAGGACCAACTTTTCCATAAGAAGGAAAAACAAAGGTTTCCCCTGACAAAGGGGTTCCTTCTTTGGTCATTCTGGGAACTGACGCCATAAAAAATAAAGATCCAACCTAGATTCTGCTAGGGAGAATAAAAAACACATGCTAAAAATCTAGTAATCAAACAAGCAAACAAAAACCTTCTCACAATGACCACACTAGTTGGTGATGAAATCCAACATCGCGAGAACAATGTAAGAAGGGGTTGAGATAGAGTGGGTGGAAAAGTTACATTGACAACCTGCTTAATGGACTTATGCCTTGGTGCAAGCTCCCACACATAATGTGGGTATACCCTCCAAGGAGCCCGAGTGAGTTTTTCCAATGTCGATTCTAGGTAACGTATAGTCACCTTGTGTAAAGACCCTAAAGAGATAGATCACTAAGGTTATCAACTACAACAGTGATGCTTGGGGAAATAGTCGACAATATGATCCATGTGCAAGGGCAGGGTATCTAGCCTGAAATCAACTTGGAAGGCTTCCACTCATCATTGTGGGTATACCTTCAAGCAACCCCCATAATACGCACAATCTCTACACCAAGACCAACAAAGCAGGGTGAGTAACTCTGCCAGTCTTAATGAGACCTCAGGTTTGACCCTTGTGTGAGAAGGGCTTCCTAGGACAAAATGTAGCAATTGGATTTCAGCGCTCCCTAACACAAGATTCTATGTTTTTTTTCATCTTGGAAAGTTATATTTGACACCTATTCCAAATCCATACAACTAATCTGATGTAGGTTTGCTACTAGAAAATATAAAAATATCTAATCAATTTTTAGTTTAGCGCTTTATTTTTTAAGTTTTTTGTTAGTCAAAAGGAAAGTGGCATGGACAATATGGTGTTTTGACCGACTTGAAATTTATTTAAAGAGATGAAGATGAAATCTTTTCATTTTGATGAAAGCTATGCTACGAGAAGGAGAAAAAATTCATCATTACAGATGCACAATGTCCCAAAAAATCCAAAAACCATGCAATTCCACTAATTCAAATGCAAGCTAGTCTCAATACCCAAAATATAGAATGCATCTATGTTCTTTGTTTGATTATGATGTATCCATAAATTAAATAAAAAACCTTCAATGCTCCACTACTTTCAATCAGGAGAAAGATTCCTATGCAGATGCAAAAGACACGAAGCAAAAGGGCTACAAACAAAGCATGCACTCAAGGCAATGAGGTATGAAAGAAAACAAGTAGAAACTTGTTATAAAAATAAATAATACCATAAAGGATTCTACAACCAATCAAGCATTCAAGGAACACAAATAAAATGCAAAGAAGAATCCAAGAAAAGATAGGGAGAAAGAGAAATCGCTCAAAACTGTCCTAACAAAAAAAATAGCTGGAAAAGGAAATTTCACATTTCTGAAAATGGTTTCAAGATACAATCAAGACAATAGGGATTTATAAGCATAAAAAACTATTAAAATCAATCCAAACAACTTCACAAACCAACCACAGACTTTGGGTAAAGATCTATGCAAAAAGGGATGCAAAAGACTGAGTAGAAGAAGGAAAAAACTCTAAAAAAAGAGACTATCTCTCCATAACACAAGGGTAAAAAGTGTTTCAATGATCTATAAAACACTTTTTGGGAGCACTGGCACTCTGGTATGGCCTACAGGGGGGGTGTTGGTCCTCCCAGAAACTCAGAAAAAGAGCCAAAAATCATGCAAAAATTCACCCAGAATGCATGGAAATTGGTGAAATTACTAGTGAAGGTAGGAGAAGGATAATGGATGATGAATAAACAATAAAATTTATATGAAAGGTGGTAAAATGGCATGGAAAAACCAAGGAAATACAAATTGGAGTTCCTTCCCCAGTGAAGTTGCCAATTTCTATTACAGAGAAATCCCCCTACGGACAAGTGGATTCCCTCTTGGGCTCTAGACTCCTAAGACCAAGACAGAAAGGGTGCTAACATTGGTCATTGACATCCTTTTAGATCTAGCTGAATTAATGTATAGAGAAGAGGAATAAAAGTGTACCTTGTTAATGATGTTCGTTCTCACATAGTTCGAGTTGAGCTTTGATCCCCAAGCTCCTCGATAAGTCCTGCAAACCAAACAAAGATAGAACAAGCTTCCTATTCTACTAAGATTAGCTTGAAACTAGATCTATCTAATAGAGAGAAGTTCATGTAGAATAAAAACAACCTTGAAAAAAACATGCCAAGCACATATGTATATTAATGAGAACAATAGAGAATATTTACAGACCTTTGATGAAGGTGCAACAACCTTTCCTTGCTCTCTTTGCCCAATCCCTTGCTCAAAAGTTCCACGATCAGAATGACTGTAACTTTCAACGATAAATCTCCCTTATGAGATCATAAGTTTGATGCCTCTAAGATACCATATCCTTTCACCATGAGAAGGAATCCTTATATAAGCTTGGAGAGACCCAACCACCTTAGAGATTCTTGGGATAGGTTGAGGATCTTTCTCATTCAGTTGTGGATCCTCCCTAAGATCTATCCTTGACCTCAGATTTGAATCCAACCGATTTACATGATGAAGGGGGTTTTTTCATGATTTTCCTCAACAATCAAAGATTCCCTCAAACAGCCCAACGCTCCCTTAGAAGGGGACATAGAGTGTTGCAATTCTCCCACATATAAGGGTAGGGAGAACTGGCACTCCTTGACAGTGGGTAGGGGAGTGTTGCCCAAAATTTCCTTAAAAAAGCCTAGCGCTCCCCCAGAAGGGTGCATAGAGTGCTGGAACGGTCCCCCAAAGAGTGGTAGGGAGCACTGGCACTCCCTGATAGTGGGTAGGGTAGCGCTGGCTTTCAAAATTAATTTTTAAGTGGTTTTGTTCATGGAAAATGCTTTGTACTCTTCATCAAATGATTTATCTTCCTTAAACCAGTATTTGAAGGTGTCTTAAGTGTCCTTGTGATGTCATTAGAGACATGACATAGGTGATATGGCAGTATGATGTTTTTGACACTTGCGACCAAAATGCAACACTTGTGACACTTGAAATGACAACAATAGGTCATCGTTGAAGTGAGTGATTTTGATGTGTAACACAGAGCCACAAGAACCCACTTTGCATAGGACAGGAGATCTGCATGCACCTTGCCAGATCCTCTTTCCCCGAGCTAGGTTTAAGCACAGATCCTTCTTACAATCACTTGCACTTAGCTCTACAAGTTCTTAACACATAGTATGCATGAAGCATCCACAACCATTCACACTTATCTCACTGACCACATTACACATCTAGGTCTCTCTTACTTACATCGCCTAGCTTTCTATTTATACATTACACAGGGGCCTAAACATGGGTAAACCCATGGGACGACATCCCATACCCGTTACATAAAACCTAAACCCAAAAAATCCCTAATAAGGGGCTGATATCCCATGATCTTCACTTCGCCTTGTGCTTCACCTTCGACCAGCCTATCAAAGTCCCAAAATTGGTCAAACGTGACCAAGTTTCTCCAAAACTTGGACAAGGGCCAACAAAAGTTGAGTTTAAAATGGGTGGTTTTAAAGATGAATTTTTATGTGTTGTCATACCTATGGATGTTTGTTATGTTCTTTTGGGAATACCTTGGAAATATGACAAGAATTTCATACATGATGGGCAGAAGAACACTTATACCCTTGAGAAGAATGGATGTAAGCATATGTTGTTTCCAATAGAAGACAAAGGAGTCAAAGAAGAATCTATTCCAAGTATACTTCTCATGAGTGGGAAGGAAATCTTGAAAGAAGTCAAGAAATAATAATAAATGTAGTTTGTTGTTGTAGGTAAGATGAGAGTCATTCTCACAAGCACTTCTATGAAATATTTTCCTGTATAAGTTCATGAATTGTTAGATGAGTTTGTTGATATTGTGGTGGATGAGTTACCTAACTCTTTAACTCCCATCAAGACTATCAGTCATCATATTGGCCTTATACTAGGAGTGATCTTGCCAAATAAAGAAACATATATATTGACACCTCAAGAGAATGAAGAGGCCAAGAATCAAGTCCAAGAATTTTTGGATAAAGGTTTGATCATGGAGAGTTTGAGCCCGTGTGCCATATGAACTATGTTGAGTCCAAAAAAGGATGGAGGTTGGAGAATGTGCACAGATTCTAGATCCATCAACAAGATAACCATCATGTATAGATTCCCTTTACCCAGAATGGATGATTTAATGAAGTTCTTGTGTGGAGCTAGTTATTTATCCAATATAGAATTGAAGAAGGGATATCACCATATTCAAATGAGAGAGGGAGATGAATGGAAGACAACATTCAAAACAAATGAAGGATTTTATAGTGGCTTATTATGTTGTTAGGCTTAAAAAATGCCCCAAGAATGTTTATGAGGTTGATGAATGAATTACTCAAAGATTGTATTTCTAAGTTTTTGATTGTTTATTTGGATGACATTCTAGTTTTCAGTAATACTAAAGAGGAGCATTTTAGACACTTGAATATGGTGTTGAGGAGATTACTACAGGATAAGCTCTTGGTGAATTTAAATAAATTCTCTTTTATGAAAACAAAACTTGTGTATTTGGGATTCATAATCTCTTCAAATGAATTGAAGATGGATCCAGATAAGGTGAGGGAAATCAAATACTAGCCTTCTCCAAGAAGCGTGATCAAGGTAAGAAGTTTTCATGTGTTGGCGAGTTTGTACAAAAACTTCATCAGGAATTTCAATAGAATTTTTGCACCTATACTAGATACCATAAAGAAGGAGATGACATTTTAATTGGACAGAAGAGGTTGATAAAGGATTTAGAGTATTGAAAGAAAAGATAACAGAAAAACCTATTCTAGTTCTTCCATATTTTAAGAGCACCTTTAAGGTAAAATGGATGCTAGTGGAGTGGCCATTGAAGTAGTTTTAAGTCAAGACAATAAGAATATTGATTATTTCAGTGAGAAGTTGAACGATGTTAAGAGGAAGTATTCCACACATGAAAATGAATTTTATGTTTTGATTCAATCCTTGAAAAAATGGAGGCATTATCTTATTCCAAAGGAGTTTGTCTTGTATACTGATAATCAAGATTTACAGTTTATAACCAAACAAGAGAAGTTGAACCAGAGACATGACAAATGGGTAGAATTCATGCAAAGTTTTACTTTTTTTACTAATCATATTAGTTGAAGTGCTAACAAACTTGCAGATTCTTTGAGCAAGAGATGTTTGATCTTGTAGGAATTTCAAGTGGAGACATTGAGGTTTGAACACCTCAAGGAGATGTATCAGGAAGATACAAATTTCAAAGAATCTTATGATGAATGTGAGAACCCTTTTCTAAGGGATATAAATCAGTGCATGTAATATATTATCGAAGACAGACTGTTGTTCAAAGGAATTCGATTGTGTAATTCAAGATGATCAATGAGAGACACTCTATTGAAGGAGAAACATAGTGGAGGATTGGATGGAAATTTCATCCATGATAAAACATATGCACAGTTGAGTTCTTCATACCACTGGTCGGGCATGAGGTTTTATGTGAATAAATTTGTGAATAGATGCAAAATATGCGAGTATGCCAAAGTAAAGTAGGAGAACATCGGATTGTATCAATCATTTCCTATTCTAGATAGGCCATGGGATGCTATAATTCTGGACTTTGTTATGGAATTTCCAAGAACTCAGATAGGAAGTGATTCAATCTTTTTGGTGGTTGACAGGTTTTCGAAGATGGCACATTTCATACCGTGTCACAAAACTAGTGATTCTATTGACATAGCGATTTTATTTTTCAAGGAAATTGAGAGATTGCATGGGTTTCCCAAAAGTATTATTTTAGACAGAGACACTAAATTTGTGGGACACTTTTGGAGAACCTTTTGGAAGAAGATGGGGACAAGTTTTTCATTTAGTTCAACATATCATCCTCAAAGGGATGGACAGAATAAGGTGGTGAATCCAAGTTTAGGGAACCTGTTAAGGAGTTTGGTGACTGAACATAACAACCAATAGGATCAAATTCTTCCACAAGTAGAGTTTGGATATAATGAATCACTTAATAGGATTATTGGTAAAAGCCCATTTCAAATAGTATATGGAATGAATCTAAGAGGAATTTTAGAGTTAGGAGATTTAGGATGAGATGAGTTCTGAAGTGTAGGAGAAGAATACTTTGTTGTAGAGATATAGAAGTTGCATGGTCATATCAAGGGACAACTACAAGATAACAACAAAAAATACAAGAGCCAAATAGACGAGAAAACAAGAGACATTAATTTCGATGTTGGAGATCAATTCTTAGCACATATGAGGAAGGAAATATTTCCAAATGGGAAGTATAACAAGTTGAATATGAAGATAATAGGACCTTGTAAGATCCTTAGAAAATTTGTTGAAAATGCTTATGAGATTGAACTGCCAAAGGAAATTGGAATATCTCTAATATTGAATGTTGCAGACTTATACCCTTACAGGATGGGTGATACAAAAGGGACATATGGTCAAGACGAGATTCAATGAAAGCAACATATTCCCATAGTAGAGAAGCCATAGATAGAGGAGATTTTATATCAGAGGATTGCTAAGAGGACTAGAAGGAAAATTTACAATGAGTATGTGGTTAAGTGGAAAGACCATCTATTAGAAGATGCCAGTTGGATGACTGCAATTGATATCCAGAAGCATGGAAAGATAGTGGAGGAGCTCATGGACAACAATCCATGAATATTTTTGTCCAAAGGAGTATGATGCAAGAGCATCACCATCAATGTTCAACGTGTTATGAACCAAATATCAATATAGCATAGAAAAACCTCAGAAAAAGTACTCAACTCCTTGAAAAAGAGAGGATTTCTGATAATAATCCTATTTGAGGGGGCAACCTCCTTTTACCCCACATAAATGTTCAAGTACAATATGATTTCAAATGAAAATGTCTCCTTGGTATATATAGGAGACTAGGAGGTGTAATTACAACTAATGGAATAAATCCGACATAAATAAAATAACATTACTAATGTAATATACCCCAATTAAGGGGTAATGAGCCAATATTAGGGCTTAACATGCCCCTCCCCTTGATACAAGTG
>JASDQU010586974.1:0-25888 GCA_032191745.1 Picea mariana | reverse complement strand
AC
Organism: Picea mariana; assembly: GCA_032191745.1. Classification (NCBI taxonomy): domain Eukaryota; kingdom Viridiplantae; phylum Streptophyta; class Pinopsida; order Pinales; family Pinaceae; genus Picea; species Picea mariana. Next base: position 25,886 of record JASDQU010586974.1, on the reverse strand, counting down.
CTTCATCAAGAGTCCAAGTAGGATTGTCTGGAGGCTTATTTGGTGTAGAAGTTCCCTTTTTGGGTGGCATGTTGGCCAAGTATCACTTTTGAACCTTGATTTTGAGGTGTTTCTGCTAGACAATCTTTCTTCTATTGTATCTCCCAATTTTTGGCCCTTATAGGTATGAAACTTTCTTTTATGTAGTTCTTTGATATTTCTTCTCTATAATGCCACAAGTCTGATCAAAATTGGATGTGCCAAGTGGAATTTACGGTAAATTCCCCACAACTTGCCGATATTTTTCCTTTCCAGAAGATCTCACTTGTATAGTGTGACCCACACAAAATAATCGATATAAAATTCTGAAACTCATACCCAAAATACTCCAGACTGTCCATGCTCCAATGAAACTAGTCCCACTCAATTTGGATACTCTAGGAAGAAGTTATGATTGCTTTACCTGGAACACCTTCTTGAGACTAGTCCATAGGACTAGTCATATACCCTATCTTACACAGGGTGTATCTACAAATTTAAGATAACCCAAAAGCTGAAATTTTTACCAAAGATACCTTGCTATTTTTTGTGAATATCCTCCATAGTTTAGTGTCTGAAATGTTACATAAAATTATTTATAGCGAAAATTCTGCAATGGCTCAGTCCAGATGATTCAAGAACCCTATCATGTACAGGCTGTATCTCTGAAAGTATAAGGCCCCAGGAGATGAAATTTGAACCCAACGTACCTTGATCCGTCTACTAAATATCCTCCAATAATTTCCTTCTGAAACATTGTATAAACAAAGTTATAGTGAAAATTCCAAGGTGTCTCAGATGTAGCAGCGAAACCCCAAGACCTTGAGCTCTGATACCATATGTTATGAACCAAATATCAATATAGCATAGAAGAACCTCAGAAAAAGTACTCAACGCCTTCAAAAAGAGATAATTTTTGATAATAAGCCTCTTTGTGGGGGCAACCTCCTTTTATCCCACTTAAATGTTCAAGTACAAGATGATTCAAAATGAAAATGTCTCCTTCGTATATATAGGAGACTAGGAGGTATAATTACAACTAATGGCCTAAAGCCGACATAAATAAAATAACATTACTAATCTAATATGCCCCAATTAAGGGGTAATGAGCCAATATTAGGCCTGAACACAACGATGCCGAGTGGAGGATAGATCATTTGCCAACGCACACATTCAAATTGTTTTGGGTCCCCAAGGGGAGTGTGTCATTTACTGTTTTGAAAGCATTGTAATTAAATCCCTTTAATATTTTTGAGTCTTGAGCCATTGTATGAGATAGAAGGAGATTGTAATTGCCTTAATTAGTTGTAGGATTGTACAGATATCGATCATCAAATCATATCTAGGTTGTAAATGCCCATTTATTGTAATAGGACTTAGTGGTAGAATGCTTTAATTATGATATGAAATAACTAGAGTAGTCAGTAGGAAGGCTCGAGAAGCCCCTCCATGTATAAATGTATGTAAGCTATGCCAAAAGAAGGTTGTTGGAGTTTATTGCAATTTCTATTGAAGCTTATTTTAAGTGTTTCCAAAGAGATAAGCCCAGGGCTACAAGAACATTTTGTAAATGTCTTGCTGAGTAATATAATAGAAGAGGATTGCTTTCAAACTTCTGAGTTTTCATATCTATGAGTTAAGTGGGTAATGTTTTGTGATTTTCTTTTTGTTTTTTCATGTATGTATGTGAATTTTATAGTTGAATGAATGAACCTATAATGTTATATAACTTTCAATTATTTCTCTTATGAAATACTGGTGCAAGGATTGCACAATAGCCACACAAGGAGTGCGAAGGAAGAGTCATTTTTAGACTCGATAGCTTAGGAGAGATAGAGTGAGTTGAGTTGAGTGCGTGCAAGGAGTTCACATATATACTCATATGAGTATAAAATCTTGAGAAGACCCTTGGAAGGTGTGCACAGGTCCAACACTTAGTGAAGTGTTGAAAAGTTTCAAGGGGAGCGAATGCAAGGAGTGCACGAGATATTTTTACTAAGTCTCAAGCTCAAGAGAAGTAGTGGAAGTGTGCACCAAAGGATATTCCAATTTTTGGATCGAGGTGAAGCACGAGCATGCATATGAGTCTAAGTCCTTTAAGGTTAGCAGATATTAGGAGGGATAGCGATATTGAATTCTCAAAAGAGGGGTGAATCCTTTCGTTTGGAGGACAAGCAGGAGAGATCCGTTCGGAGGAAGTCAAGACCTTTCATGACCGTCAGATCTGGAGAAGGTGCACGAGTAATAATCGTTGAAATATTTCAGACTTTGAAAATTCATAGGTTTTGAGGTAAGTTTTGTAAAGGAGGCAAAAATACTGAAGTCCCTTGAGTTCAGAGTTAATATGGGTTGTTGAAAGTAGAGGACACATGTCCACAGATAAAAAATTATTTGGAAGTCTGGTTATCCGATAATTTGGAAGTGTTGAAGTAAATGTGTGCAAAAATCTTGAAGTTATGAATCCTAGAGTGGACCCTATCCATTGGCACGAAGAGCCAATTTTCAACAGATCTTAGAGTCCTAAGATTTGGCACTTCAGAAGAAGTTAGGTGAAAGCTAGCTTGGGTCGAAAATCCCCGAAGCTCTGAATCTTGAAGAGAATCCTGAACATTGGCTCCAGATCCATGTGTTAAAAGAGTGTTAGTAGTTTAGAAGATCAGTAGTCCAAGAGAAGGGAGGTATAAGTTGTTTTGGTCTGAGGAATCTTGAAGACTAGAGTATATCTTGATCATCCATTTGCAAGAACATGTGGACCGTTGATTGGGACCCCTTCACAAATTCGCCAGTTCGACACTCTAGAGGATTTTAAGTGTTGAGTTGTGGGAGGCTTTGAAGCCCGAAGCACAAAGTAATAGTCAATCATTGATCTGAGGAGAGTATTGGTCATCTGATCTGCAAGTTCATAGTTCGTGAAATTCAAAGTGATTGCATGTTGGAACGGGAAGAACTCTCAAAGCTTGGAGGCTTGAAATATTTGAGAGACGTATATATTAGTGCATAATTTGAATCGTTTATTTCTTCCATTGTTTAGTTTTTCAAAAATTCAGTGTTCGGGAAGACTGTGGTGTATTGCAGTTGTAACTCCCGAAGCCCAAAGCTCCAAAGCATCAGAGTTCCTAAGGGTTAGGAGATTTATCCTAGTTTTTTGGCTGAAAGTCAGAAGGATTCCTCTGTTGAAGTGAAAAGACCCTCGTAAACTTGGTTTTACATTCATGAAAGGGGGAAAGTCATGTGGATAAGGAATATCGAGGGTTCATTAAGAGCCCAAGATATAATTCAATTCCCGAATGTAAACGATCCTAGATCGGGAGGTCATGTGAGCCCCAGGAGGAGGTGGGGGTTTGCATCAACATCTCAATCATAATATAGATAATCCTTATACAATGGTAGTATATCTACTCTCATTCATGCCCTTCTACTCCAACAAATCTAAGTATACACACAAACAATAGTACCCATGCCTATGCAAGTGGGGCCTCTACAATCACCTTATTTAACAACTAGTATATATTGTTGGAAAGATTTTTTTCATTTATGTCAAATAAAGGGGGATCCTATGGATGTCCAGGATAAATATTGCAATATGAATATTGTTAGAAATATTGGTTTGGATTTTTGATGCTCTGTTTAGATACCCTATATTTGAAGGCCTTTTTACTCTCAAGACTTAGCTCAAATGAGAGAATAGGATATATGGTTGAAACATTTATCATGATACCTTTCCAAATATATATGGAACTCCCCTTAAATCCATAAGAATGAGGAGATATGAAAGATTAGGTTAGTCGGCCTAGACAATTTTACAAATCAGCCCCATAAGTGAATGTAGAAACACTATAAATACATGATAGATGTGCACATTTGAAGAGAATATAAGTAAGAATAGAAAATAAAAGTGTCCATAATATAATTGAGGTGCATAAGAGGAGTTGGAGAATACTATTGGGGTCTAAAGGTTCAGAAGAGGAGTTTTCTTGGAGTTTTAAGGTTGCGCTAGGAAGGACTAAGGTGTATGATGTTGCAAAGTGCATTGTTTTGACTTTATGATGTTGCAATTTGAAATTATAATCAAGGAATGATGTTATGAGGTTTTTTAGGTAATGAAGGATGAATATGACTAGGGTTTCAAGATATTTTCTAGGTATGAATAAAAGAAAGGAATTGAACCATAAAAGTTAAGAGTGTGAAGATGTTGTGAAATGGATGAGGTAAAAAACATGCAGGTGAAGTCAATAATACTTTTTGTATGAAGATGTTATATTGATACCTATACAGGTATTACTGAGTTGGTGCATAGTTGAGCATATTGTTGTCTCCAGTAGGATGGTTCCTACACAATATTTCATTGAGTTGGCACTCGACTGAGGATATTGGTGTCTCTAGTACGTTGGTGCATACACAATATCTTGCTGATTTGGTTCTTAGCTAAGGATATTGGTGTCTCTAGTAGGTTAGTCCTACAATATTTTTAATAGTAGGTTGGTTCCTACAAATGTTTTTAAAGATTAGTTTTTTTGTTTTCTCCCACAAGAGTTTCCAAATTAAAATTGTTGTACTGTTATTTGAGTTTACAAGCATTTACTAATTTAAAGTTAATAAATGGTTGATGAATTATCATTTAAAGTAAAAAATATCTTATACTAATCCATCCCTCCTCTTAGTATAAGTGTAAGTTTAACAATTCGTATCATAGTGAGTTCCTTCACAAATAGTATAACCACTGAAAGATAGATCTCGGGAGCACACATGGACGACCAAGAAGTTTTCTCCAAAAATAGGGCTCCATTGTTTGACACAACAAACTATTCCTTCTAGAGCATAAGGATGCAAACATATCTAATGTCCCTTGGTTTAAAAAATTGGCAATCGTGGCACATTACCCCTTAATTGGGGCATATTACATTAGTATTTTTATTTTATTTATGTTGGCTTGGGTCCATTAGTTGTAATTGTACCTCCTAGTCTCCTATATATACCAAGGAGACCTTTTAATTTGGAATCATCTTGTATTTGTGAATTCATATGATGTATAAGTAGGTTTCCCCTTTGAAGAGGCTTATTATATGAATTTGTCTATTTTTCAAGGCATTGAGTACTTATTCTGAGGTTTTTATGTTATTTCAATATCCAGTTCTTAACATTTGGTATCAAAGCTAGACAATCCTTGGGACTAGCCTCTTCAAAACTAGTCTTCTTGGAATTTTATCTACAACTTTTTTTATGCAAGGTTTAGGGATTGGTAATTTATATGGTGTAGAGGAGACATATAGATATAAATTTATTCCAAATTTCAGATCTTGTTTTGTTATATTTTGGTGATACATTCTATTCAAGTTAGGGTTTTGGACTAGTCCTCTTGGAATTTGCACTCCCAATTTTTGTAATCTTTGTTTCAGGTTCTGAAATTTTTACAGTACGAAGGAAGAATAATGAAGTTTCTTGATGCGAAATGTTGCAACCCTCATGGTCCAACCCGCCTCTCACCAGGACCTTCTCTAAAACTCGGCCAGAAGAGTCAAAGCTCTTCCAACTCCTCTCAGGATCTCTTGCTACCCACAGCTATCTCTTCGGCGATCTCCCCTTCGCTTCTCGGGAAATCGACGTTCACGCTATCGCGAACCCTGTGTGCATGTTCTCGTGCAATTCAAATCCTCAAACCCCGAATGCCGATGGTCAACGGTCAACCACTCCGAATATCACCCCTCGCGATGTCAACAACCCAACTTTACAAACCCCGAGCTCCGAGGTACCGATCTCCCGATATAATGCCACCTGGATTCCACTCACTCCTGGGGCGCCACGCTGCCATGTCACCTCGGGATTTCGCAGATCACAAATCCACGACTCAAAGTTTCCTTGTTGCTGGAAACCCCGAACGTGGAACCCCAATTTGCCGACTTCTCGAGATCATGTCCCACCTGTCCTCGTCACAATCGACGGCCCCGATTGATTTGGGAAATCGTGACTTGCGATTTCGACGTGCATGCAACTTGCCTCGCCAAACTCCGAATGCCGATATGCGATGGCTTTGATCCTTCGCGCGCCTAAGTGTTAACTCCTGCGCAACTTCTCCACGATCAAACGGTCAGTGGGATTTCACGACTTGCCTCTGCGATCCCTGGTCATTGATCCTTTGTGTTGGAGAATCCTTCCGCTCCGAGCCTCTACCTGTTCAGAACTTCTCCTGGCTCTGTTCCCACAGTATTTGCAAGGAACTATCCCTCCTGAGCTTAATTTTCTCTGACTCCTTTAGAGACCTTTGCACTCGCCTCTTGCTCACGCTCGAACTTCAACAACTCTCGAAGCATTGAGTTCTTCCAGACTCTATGCACTCCTTGCGACATTAGTCCCTACCTTCCTGGTAGTCTCGACCTTGTACATCGACGCGTTCGTCCTCCTGAGCTTTCCCCTTGAATCCTCAAAGGATTCAATTTTGACCTCTGCACTCTCCTTGCAGAGTCCTTGCACGCAAAGCGCTATCTATCCTGGGCCTCTCCTGTAGCTTCGACCTATACAGAATCTTGGTTTTTCTTCTCTTTCTCCCACAGATGGGAATATGGAAACCTCCTGCTATCCCTTTTCTCAAGCACCTCCTCGCTGAGTCTTTTGGGTATTCAGTAACCCAATGAAAGCTCCCTCAGTGGATGCTTCCTTCAGATAATAGAACTCACAGAGTTCTTCCTCCTGGCTGTCTGCGCACTCTCTCAACGCCCTTCCGACGGAGTGTCTCTGGCACAGAACACCCAACAATTTCTCTATCTCTGTGCACTCACACACTTCGCTCGATGTCCTCCAGACGGAGCTCCTCAGAATCCTCAATGGAATTCTGGTCTTTCTAAACTCACAACAGAGCTCTTTCCTCTGTGCACTTCTATGCACACGCTCGATACCCTCTTGGTAGAGCTCTTATAGAACTCCCAGTAGAGGTCCTGTCTACAACAATGTCTCAACTACACTGCCTTGACTATTGAGGTGTTCAGTAACCCCAAAGTCCTCTCTTTTCCTGAGTTGATGATTCCAGGCTTGTGCCTCAACACGTCTCTGTCTGACTCCTCACGAGTTCAGAAGTGCATCCACCCTTGCACTGGTATTCAGAGTCTCAACACTCTATCATGCCCTCATAGCATGAAACCTCAAAGACCTCTCGGACCTGAAATCAAACCCACTCCCTGCACTGGAATAATAACAATACACAAATGCAGCATATAATGAACACACACACAGACATACATATAATGACAGAAAATGCAGGAAAAACTGCTCTGTATTAATAGTGGCAACTGCCTGTATATTTTACAAGGTGTTCCTCGAGCTGATTCCTCCTAGCTCTCCACTCACTCTTCAAAAATGAGATCTTAAAATCTATTTTGCACTCGAGGCTCAATCGAGCGCTTCCCTCCAGGATTTACCTACTCTAATTAATTACAATCAATGGCTGTCTAGTCTGTTATCCAGAACTAGATCTCAACCATATATAATAAATGTTTATCTTATCTACAGCCTGCACAAAGGCATGGCATTCATGGCTCACCAGCTTAAGACATTAATTTACATTGAATTCAAATTCAAAATGAGGCCGTACCTCCCTTTCAACCCTGAATGAGTGCGCGCTGACGTGGTTGGATGGCTGCATGGAGAGATGCTCCTGCATCATTTCTTATGTATAAATTTCATCCCTTTATTCATTGTACTCGGAAATTTATTCTCCAAGGAAATCATGGTTTTTGGTTGGTCTAGATTTCAATCTAAAATAGGTGTTCTTAGGAAAATTGTTATATATGAAGCTACAAACCTCCAAATTGAGTGAGATCTATTCCATTGGTTAGGGTATGTAACAAATTTTATTGGTACAAATTTCAAGTTCTGAAGTAAAAACAATGACACGTGGTAGGTTGAAAGTTTAGACTCAAAAAGGCCAAAATTGCAGAGCTACAACAACATAAATCTTGACTAACAGAACAGTCTCCAAATCAGGGTTTTAAAAGGTGCATATTTTTTTTGGAAATTTTCATGTCTTTTGACTAGAAGATGCAATTGGGGTGATTAACAAATTGGAATAAAGTGGGATAAGAGGAGTACCGCAACCCATAGCTATAATTACTAAACATAGGAGTTGTCGTTAGCGCTATAACCCAGGGACAGTGTGGTTCTTCCATGTACCTAGAGTATATAAGAAGGCCCCTTTCGAATGGTTACACATTAGAAAACACTACTATGGATTTGATCTCCCACGTACCTGTCGTATATTGGGATACCCCCTAGAGTCCTGTGACCAACCGAGTAAACCATTTTTTTGTCTTGTTTCTATAGTACACCAAGAATAACACTCGGGGAGATAACTCTCTAGTACCTTCGTAGTCAGATAATACGACAAAGGGCATGGTCAATCCCCCTTAGTTAGTTCCCTAAGATATTGGGCCGATTACTATTGTTGGATCCCTCACATATATCAAAGAGATATAGCCCCTGACACTCCATTGTATATGAGGACCTATGCCTAAGACAATTAGGAATTCCTACCTTGCAATGATACTTGGCCAACATGCCACAAAAAAAGAAACTTATACACAAAATAATCCCTCAGACAATCCTACATGGACTTTTGATGAAGGTGAATAAATGCGCAAGGACATAGATGATTTACAAAAGATGAAAATAACAAAAGATTAACTACAAAGGATGATGGATTCAGCTGAAGCTAAGCTAGAAGCAATTATGGATACTAAGATGGATGTATTAAAAGGAGAGATCATGGAAGGGTTGAAAAAGTTGCTAATAGAGAGGCCACTTGAAAGTGACAATGTATCCCATGAAATTCATGATGAGGACACAAGAAAAATAAATCAAGACTGGAGAAACTCCAGCTTTGGGTTGAAGACCAACAACTTTCCTAAGATTGATATGATGAATTTTGATGGAAAGGTTTCAATCACATGGATACTCCAGATGGAGCAGTTATTTGATCTACATTATGTGCCACACACACAAAAGGTACAAATTGCATCCTTATATTTAGAGCCTAATAAGTTTGTGTGGTATTTATGGCTCTGTTCTCGCAAATCACTTGTCACTTGAAAAATTTTCATGGAAGAAATGATAACACGCTATGAGGATACAAGGAGAAATACCTTCTTCAACCAATTGATAAATCTCAAGCAAAAGGGCTCAGTTACAGCGCACATTGAGAAATTACAAAGATTGAATATAAAGGTAACATATATTCCAGAAGATCACCTGATTAATGTATTCATAGGAACTTTAAAGGATAACATTCAACATGAGGTTTTTCTTTGGAAACCCAAATCATTGGAGAATGTGTTCAAGGTGGCGAGAAATGCTGAAAGTAAAAATATGGCTATGGCTACTAGAAGGACCACCCTTAACATCTATCAAGAGAATAATGTTCCTCATTTTAAACCACCTAAACCTACAAGGTTGACACCTCAAAAATTGGAGGAAATAAAAGAAAAAGGTTTATGATTTAATTGTTATAGAAAGTACAGTAAGGGACATAAGTGTGGTGAGAAAAAAATATTCTACATAGATGGTGAAGAGGAAGAAGAAGAAGAACCATCTCAAGATGAAGATGTAGAAGAGATTTTTTCTAAATAGAAGACTCCCACCATATCATAGCATGCATTGGATCGAATTACACTCCCCAAACCCTCAATATCGAAGGATATATCAAAAATAAAAAGCTAATAGTGCTAATTGATTCTGGTAGTACTCATTCTAATGGCCCTTGGTTTCGATATTTGGAAATCAATCATTATTGTTTATACAATCTCGGTAACTCCACAAATATATGTAGATTGGAATAATCCTAGTGAAAATAATGCAAAATCCATGAATTCCATATTCTATAGTCTATTAGAATCCAAGTTTGTCAAGGTGATGAATTACAGATAGGAAAAATAAATTTAGGATAAGATTCAAAATGTATATGAAGACAATGATAAGGTTAAGAAAAAAGGCTCCAAATTCATATAATATAGTTTGAGACCCTAAAATGAAAGTGTTAAGCCCTAAATAGTGGTGTTACAGAATAATTCTCCCGCGTACAGGTGAATTTTCCTTTGGAGTACAAACCCCTCTACCAATACAAAAAACTACCTTTGGGCACTACCATTCCTATAAATTAATTATGTCCATCGAAAAAAAGAGGAGGGATAGTATGATATACCTTGTTAGCACCATTATTTTTATAGCTAGAGTTAGAGGTTTGTCAAAAAAAATTCAAAGACATACCATGATTTTGGGAAAAATCAAGACATTCCTAGATGAGTCATAGTTAGTGTGTCAGAGTTTATGAGGTCAGTGACCAAATAAATAATATCTTGGAATGTAATTAAAGGGTTTAGCCATAATTTGTTTTAAAGGGTGTATTGTATTATTCATAAAAAACTACCACAAATCAAAAAAATTCAAGAGTGTAAAGTTTGTCATGTTCAAGTTGTAAAGGTCTACTTTTTTAAGTCTCGAGTCATGTTAAAAAAGTGGGAAATTATGTTTCAAGGTCAAATCAAATGGTTAGGGTGAATGTCATGTCAAAATTCATTATGTTTCATCATTACCTAATCATGAGGTTATAAAGGGGAACAATCGTGGCACTCCATATCATTTGTATCGTTTCAAACTTCAAAGGTGTACCCGTTGCACAAATCTTTAACTTGCCTTAAAATGTCTTGTCGCTATAGATATTCTTTCCTTTTTCATAATTTTGTTCCTTATCCATTTGAGCATAAATATTGGCCACCTTTTGTTTTTCTCCATCACCTTCAAGACTTGTGCGTTGTCCATAGCTTCCCCAATGAGCTATGAAACCCTCTTCTACGTAAATATTGTGTGTTTTCAGTCGCTACGTAAATTTTCCACTTTGTTTTTGTTGCGTATCCTCCATTTCTTTCAATCATAGTTAAAAATCCTTTCTTCGATCCCATTACAAATTATCTTCTAGAATGAGTCTTTTTTTTACATAATCAACTTTCTTTCCTTTGAGCTAAACCATTGTTGTTTGTGGCTACACCGAGATTTCTGTTGTTGTTTGTTGCTATGCTGAGCTTTCTATTGTTGATTGTTGTTGCACCGAGTTTTCTACTATTGTTTAGTGATGGACCGAGTTTTTCACTGCACCGAGTCTCTTGCCTTTGATTTGTTTGCTGCGTAGATTTTTCTGTTTCTACCTATTCATGCGCACTGTACAAAAGACACTATTTTCTTTCATTGCGCAGGTTTTACAGAAAGTTGACATATATCAACATCATGACAAATCCTCAACAAAAATAAAGTGTGTGAGAAGAGGGAAAGTTGTGAGGTTTGAGCCACAAGATTTAAAGTTAGTAAATTCATACTAGACGATCATAGTGTCCTTTCAAATAACTGAATGCACAAGTTTCTGTGAAAAGGTCACCACAACTATTGCAGGGATCACTTTTCAAGTGTTAGAGAAAACCATATTAGCTGCAATAGAGATATTTATGCAGGAAGAAAGATGGTTTAAAGGTATGCCATTAGATACTGCATGTTATATTGATTTTCTCAAGCCTGAATACAGAAATCAAAATATTAGTGCCAACATTCCCAGTGAATATATTTTGGAACCTTTTGAGAATCTTTTGAGGATGATTTAGAAGTACTTTACTTGTGATGGTAGGTTTGACAAGGAAAATTAATACCACACTAGGCTCTTGATGCATTTCACAGGGATAAGTCCCTTAAACTTACCTTTCTTCCTATGTATAATCGTGGGAAAAATGGCAGACAATGTCCAAGACAAATATAACCAGCCAGAGAGTAGCCTATTCCATTTTTCCTTGATAAAGTTGTTGGTGGTTGAGGAGCTTGGAAATTTAAATAGGGACTGGGTTTCCTTCTTTTTTTCAGAAAACATTTCCTTGGATCTTAAAGGAGATAATCCCTTGTCTGTTGAGAAATAAACATTTCATAGTTCGAGGGTAAAAGGAGGAGGTGTTTTTGAAAGGGGAAAAGGAAAATAAATTGATAATTCATCACTCATTCAACCAACCTCGAAGGAAAGAAGAAAACTAAGATTCACTAATGAAACTGAGGAGACACAATCTCCTAGTAAACCGCCCACCAGGTCCTCTACCAGGAGGTTTCCCATACCCACAATTCAGACAGATTTTGCTGAATGTGAAACCTAGTAGATTGATGAGAAGCAAGTTGAAACAGGTGAGAAAGATACAGATATCAAGGATGTGAAACAACAACTCAAGAAATATCAACATGTTATAGCCCAACTCTATTAGGAAAACAAAGATTTGAAGAAGAAGATAACATAAAGAACTCCCGAAACAAAAAAAACCATAGAGTAAATAAATTCATAGTTAACCTAACTCATCAATAGGAGGAGAAAAGAATATAAAATGGCTGAAAAAGAAGCTAAGAGAAGGTCAAGATGAGATCATTAATCTCAAGGAGGGAAAAAGAATATTAGAGGAAGGGATCATGAAACATAACAAGAAATTCAGACCAGCTATAGACGATGAATTTGCAACCATCTTCATTACTCAATCAAAGTTGAATAGGAATGCGACTTTGTTGAGATAGGTGATAAGTTTAAAGAGACAAAACTTGTCATTTATAAAGGCAAACATGACCTTATGACTACAAGTGAAATTGGATAAAGAAGATAAGGACAAACTAAATAATCCCAAATTTTGTTGTCAACTGGATTCGTGCGAGCAACCTCTGTTGGATTAGTAAGAGTGTGGGGGGGGGTGAATCAGTAATAGTGTAATTGTAATCCCTTTTATCCAAATAATCCACGTGTTATATCAATGTAGAATTATAATCCAATAATGAGAAATAGGAAATGAACAATTACACATATACGCAGTACACCAGTGTTTTACATGGAAACCCAAATTGGGAGAAAACCACAGAATGCTTTTTCTTATATGTCTTGAAGAATTACGTTTATTGGGAGCACCAACTTCCTTTGTTTTTTATCTGCAACTGGTAGGAGGCTCCAAACCCCCAGTTTCACAGGCTACAACCTCAGGGAAGCTCCAACTCCCCAATTCTCTGGCTACAACCAGAAGGAGGCTACAACTCCCTGTGTTCTATGGCTACAACCAGAAGGTGGCTACAACCACTTGTCCTTGCCCCGTCCAACCACCCTGAAGTATAAGTAGAATGATGGAACCACTATCAACATGTCATTGTGAGATATATTGCTGTACAACTGTATCAACCTGTACCACTGACCTATATCTAATCTGTACAACTACCCTGTAATCAAATTGTACCTGAACTGAACATGCATATACAAAAATATAGTAGATATATGACCTATAGTGCTACAACTTGCATATGTACGTGCCCTATATGTTATGCAGCCTGCGTATGTATGCTACCAAAATGTTAGGTAGCCTGCGTATGCCTTCTGAAAACTAGGGTTTCATTTTTCTTGAAAACTTCTGATCCTCTGTAACTTCTTTCACATAGGTCTGTAACCTGACATTGTATGTAGACTGTAGCTATACCCTCTGCATGCATCCTCATATATAACCTTTACTCAAGGCAAGTATGTCTCTCTCTAGTCATGTTTCATATAGGTATGTGTAATCATGAACAAGTATAATATCCCTCACATGATATTAATCATCAACCCTTTTCTGATATTCAGTCTCTCAATACATCATGCATACATCAAAATCCAACTATTCATAGAAATAAGACATAGCTTTTGAACCAATGGATGGATTGTTATAGCAAGATTTTCCTCACCATTGCTATCTTGCACAGAGGGCCTTTTTCCATTTCCCTATGCAGAATTTTCATCCCTTTTTGATGAATCCAGAGCTAAAAAACATACATTTTTCCACATATACACTCCCTATAAGTTATACAAGATGCGTATACACTTGCTGCTCCACTACAACTCGCGTATATTAGGATTTGTGCCAGAAAATACAAAATGAGGTTGGGTTTCCATGTCATGACAAAAGATCTCTGATCCTTGACCTTCCATATACTGGAAACGTTCCGACTCGGCCCTTCAATTGCATTCTGGAGGCTATAAGAGCACAATTTCGAACTATAGAAAAAGAGAAGAAAGCATTCAACTTTGAGAGAAAAGTTACTCTGGAGAAATTACTTCATATTGAGTCTGCATCCCTTTGTCCCTCAAGTCTAAACACAGTGTTCAGCCCCCAAACTCTTCCGTTATTGTTGAGAGGACCTCTTTGCCTCTTTCTCATGAGCTTGCCTTTGGTGGAGGATTGAAATGGTGGGGACCCAGTTGGAAGGAACTTGGTTTCTTGGTTTCGAACCGTTCCGACATGAAAGTCTGTAATGTTGACACTTATGCTGATCAATTATTAATAGAAATACTCTTTTCCCATCCTATTGGTATCTTGCAAATATATGATTATTATCCATGGGCATGTTTGTAATGTTTATTAATGGATTATGCTATTTGATGTGCTAATCCCTTTTATATCATCACTATATACTTGCTTTGCTTGTTTGTTGAGAAATTCTCGCAGGTATAAAGCTTTGGGTCAAAGTGCTCAATGGTGGAACATCATCAAACATTGGATTGAGGTAGGCGTCTTTCTTGTATTGCACACTAGTCTATATAGCATATGTTGGAATTGAGTTGATTTCTACAGTCATACCTGTCTGTTGTGGTTTACCCCTTGCCATAAAGAGTTTTCCCCTTGTAACAGAAATGGCGACTCCACTCAGGAGAGATCTTCCTTCTAAGGGTTGAAGTACTTTTTCTTCTTACATTGCTCTTTTTCCTTTTTGTTTCTTGTCATATCACTGCTTGACAGATCCTGTTCACTCTGAGTCTGAGTTTTCAGCCTTTTACCCTTACCTGGCCTTGTTTTAAAGCATATATTCCCTTTTTTCCTTGACAGTCGCATATACACGCTTGCCGTATCACTGCAATAAGCGTATATACACTCTGTTCTCCTAAACAGTCGCGTATACCACTTCCCCTTGCTTGTTTCCTTGGTTGAGTGACTGTTGGGTAGGATTTAAAGAATGATGAGCCTTCTTAGGTCTCTGTGGTGTCTGTTGAGATTATCTAGGATGACAGGAAGCCTGTTTGGAGTTGAAATATTGGGCACAATCTTTCTTTTTGTTTTCTATTTTTAATTTGTCCTTGGCTTCTAGGCTATTTGCTTGGCTTCCTAATATTCTGCTTGAGTTACTGCTTTTATACACAGTAGAATTCATTTGTCAAGTTTCTTATCAATCCATGCATTTTCTTTTTAGAATATTGAAAATACAAAAAAATAAGCATTTTGCATTGGTTAGCATTTTTGTCTTTGAATTTTTATCATTAGCTTAGCACATTTAGTGAAAGATCATATTTTACTTCTAAATTGCATATTTGAAATTGAAGACTGCACTATTTTTATTAGCATATCATTCATTGAAAAGTTAAAGATAGACTTTGCATTATATCCATATTTATTTTATGGCAGAGTCATAACACCATGAGTTTCACTTCCATACCTTTTTGAGTAACCACGACCAATAAAATTTACACTTTAAACTAAAATTGATTAGTCACGATTTCATTTTTAGGGTGCACAAACTAGCTTAGGATTTAGTGCATTGGAATAGGATTTTGTGAGTAAACTTATCCAAGGCAATTAAATTAACATATGTGTCTGAGATAGGGAGTTGAGAAGTCCATCATATAATCGGTAAGATCAGGAGGCACCGCTCACATCAGAGTTAATCATGAGGTCACACGAAGTTAGTTGAAGGGATAACCCCTGGATACTCACCTAGTGTCAGAGATATTTCTGTGGATTTATTCATATTTGGGGATCTTGCTAGTTCCCATACCTCTGTGAGAAGCGATACTTTAAAGGTTTCGGGCTTTGCTACCTTGCCCATACGGTGATCCAGACTTATGACTGCTCACCTTTGCATCAGTTATACAGTATTTTATTAGTTGCTTGACTTAGGTATCTCATAGGTTACTTGCAGGGGTTATTCTGCTTGTACCCTAAGTCAGATAAGGGTCAGACAACACACATTCTTTATGGAGGATTGCCTCTCCAAGGGGATCTGACCGACTGGTTGTTAAGCCCACGAGGGCCCTTATAAATGATTATGTTACCTCCAAACAGTGGGGAGTCTCAAGTCCCTCTTGGACAAGACATACCTTCTTTTGCGAGGGAGGCCACGCAGCCACTTTATACCGTTTGCATGCATATTGGCCGTTTGACTTTTTGGTATGCTCTTTGACTACTAGTTGGCCATAGGATATATTTTTTATTTGTGGAAGATTCATAAGTCATTGTGGATTCGAACCAGCTTCCTTGTAGGTCCCGTCGGTTGTTACAGTTACCACTAGTTTTCGAGTCCTTGACTTCTAAAAGGCATAGAGTTATCAGTAGTGGTAGACACACATCCACTTTTCAGACTTGTGATCCCACAAGGATGAGTACCGAGTCTAGTCTTCAGAAAACTGGGAGTTCTTCGACTCCCAATCCCACTATAATTAATGGCACTGCTTCGACACCTACAGCCACTACAGTTACAGTGTCAGAGGCTTACACCGATACTATGGCTCGACCTGTAGTTAATGCTTCATCTCTTGCCTCGAACCCTTTTGGGGGTTTTTGCTACTCACCGAGTTACAATGTTTAGACCATCCCCATGGCTTCTAGTCTGTTTTCTTATGGTATGCCTAAATTCACCTCGCAGTTTTCAACTTCCATCCCAGCTACTGGCCATATCGCTAGCCTTGGACTTGGGAGCACTACACCTCCTTACACTCCTTCCTTGTTTGGTGGTTCTCACATTCCCCAAGCAAATCCTAATGTAGGTAGTGTCCCTATTCTTAACCCCAGGTCTAATCCTTCTACGGCTGGATGGAACAACCCAACTGGAGGACAAGTTCCACCCTATATCCCTATCCCCTTGGTGTCGATTTCGACCAATAATTTTGGCATGACGAGTCCACTTCAATCCTCTAGGTTTCCACTAGGAGGAGGTTAGTATTACACTTTGGGAACTCCCCAACATGGATCTAATCCAGTTGGGGGTAGTTTTAACAACCCCCATCTTGGATCTAATCCAACTGGGAGCAATTTTCATAACCCTTATCAGAACATTCCTGCTAGAAGGATGCCCAATCCATCTTTTACTTATCATCCTAGAGGAGGGTCTTATAATTCCGGAAAATGTTTTGGTTCTCACCAGAATCCTGGATGGAACGCAGTTCCTAACGCATAATCTTTTGCGGGAAGATGGGGTCAGGTGTCACAACCCCATATTCCCTTTATGGCCACACTTAATCTACCATATTTGTCTAAACTAATGAATGAATTGATGAGTCATGACCCCACATGGCCCCCTGTCCCTACCAAAATTCCATCAGACATTCCAAAGTTTGAGGGTAAAAATGGCGAAGACCCTGGTGATCACGTCACTACTTTTCACCTTTGGTGCTCATCGAATTATATGAACCATGATTCTATTAGGTTATGATTGTTTCAGCACACTCTCATTGGAGTGGCATCACAATGGTACATTGAGCTACCTAGGGGGACATATGGGTCATTCCATCAGTTGGTGCTAGCCTTTATCAATCACTTTCAACTGCCCATTCGTTATGATGTTGGCCTTGAACTTTTATCAAATTTACACCAGGGTATCGACACTCACGTCTCAGACCATATCCAAGAATGGTGTAGACGAAGGCGGTTGGTTAAGACTTCTATACCCCCAGAATTTCTTCTAGAATGGTTCCTAAAGTATTTACACGCTCCTATTTCAAAGGACATTGCTACTTCCGGGGTCTTCAGTGAGGAAGAAGTTATCCTTAGAGCCCAACAATTTGATTTGATATATGCTCAGTCTGGGATGTTATACCACCTCCTTCCAGATGCACCACGAACAAATGACGATCCTAGACAAACTTTCGGACCTCATGCCAATGGCATTGTAGGGTCTGCCAATGTAAAATCCACAGACTTGGCAACGAAGTCTGCTAGAGGGACAGCCTCGTCTAGATCCTCCAAACCCACCCTATCGGTGGATGTACATTCTGTGCAATCATCGAAGAACCCAAATGGTGACCAACAACCAGATGGGAATAAAAGGAAAGGTGAAAATAATCATAAGGGTGGGAAGAATAATAATAATAAACACAAGGACAAAGATAATAATGGGAAACAGAATGATAATGCTGGAGAGGGAAGGAAAGAGAAGCGTAAGGTGAAGTTTCCTTGTAAACTTTGTACCGATGACCACCTTACCCACTTGTGCCCCAAACTTGTGGAGGCTGCGAGGCTTTTAAATCTACCTCCCGCTGTGCTGACGAATCCATTCCCACACAACCAACACTTAGCCTCGAGTTCTTAGAGCACCAAAAATGCGTCTGGTGGAAATTAAAAGCCACCGTCGCAAGATGGCAATCATGTTTGCATCAATATGGTCGATGCAAAAATTGATATAGACACTCACTCTCAAGATTATAGCTCTTCAAAATCTAGTACCAGCCTAGAAGCTCCTCCTCCACCCCCGGAGACAAACCTACAGATCAAGAAACTAGATCCACTGCCTTGTATTCTAAAAGGAGTACTCAAGAACTCTACCCACAACCCTAATGCTAGATCCACCCAGAACTACTCTATTGTTGAAGATCTGGGCCAAACCCCTTGTGCGATGTCGACTTTGGAGGTACTCTAGACGTGTCCATCATAGAGGAATTCCTTACTCTCTGCCTTAGGAGCTCTAGATCCTAGTGACTCAAAAGTCATCAAGTTTGATGTCACGGATGTGAAGCCTCGCTTACCCTACCATCTAGCTTTTCAAATCCACGTGGAGTATTCCAAGTATACTATCGAATGAGCGGTCATTGATGAAGGTGCTACCACTTGCGTGATGTCCCTAGTCTGTTGGAAAGCTATTGGTTCTCCCACTCTTTCCAAGTCGTCGAACATGTTGAATGCATTTGACGGTCATTCCTTCCACCCTCATGGTATTCTCCACGCCTTTCTGGTCCAGTTAGGTGGGAAGACGGTAGAGGTGGAAGTAGAGGTAGTTGATGCACCTCTTGATTATAACTTGTTACTAGGTCACAATTGGACCTATGCTATGGTCATTGTTGTATTGTCCATTTTTCATGTACTTTGTTTTCCTCATCAAGGGGAGATCGTGACGATCGACCAATTATCCTTTGCATACTATAGTCCTAACACATCTGTTGGACCGTCGATCCCTATTATTGACAATTCTTAGCCAACAACTGAGAATATCAGTGTCAGAATGTATTCTTCCCTCATGGGTATTTTCAAATTCTTTACACCGATTCACCACATTTACGCCATGTCTAGTAGGCCTGCTTTAGCAGAGAGGTCCATTCCTTTCCACACTTCCTATTTTAGTGATCCTTGGACCCTACCTTCTCTGACTTCGTGGATCAAAGGTCAGTCACATGCTGACATGGCAATGCCACTACCGGCAATGAAGATTGCATATCAAGCTATCCTTGACTCTTCCACCGATCTCGATCCTGTTACCTTGCAGACGAATGAGGAGGATCCCATTCTTGGGCCCATATCGGCCACTTCATTATCTTGTTCACATGATTTCTTAGATGAGATTTTTCCTACGGACGAAGCCATCCTTGAAGCCATGAATGTTTCCAAGAGACCTTGGGACGATATGCATCATCGATCTTATTTTCTCCCAAGTCTTGAAAAAATTGAGCAAGATGATTTTAGGTCTACCTTAAGTGAGATAGTCAGTCACGTTGTAGTTCCACTTGATACACACTGTATTTATGCTGAACAAAATATGCCAAGTATTTCTCCTCCCGCCTCGATCGACATCTCTCGTACCCCTGGAAAAATTGAGAATGTAAATATAGGTGTGGATTGTTTTCCAGAAGAGATTTTGATCTACACCAACCTCTTCAAAGAATTTCGAGATGTATTTGCTTGGTCATATGAAGAGATGCCAGGGATTGACCCTCATATTTTTGAACATGAAATTAGAACTTATCTGGATGCTAAACATATTCGACAAAGTATTAAAGATGTTAATCCTAGGAAGGCCCCCGCTATTAAGGCAGAGGTGGAGAAGCTACTTAATGTCGACTTCATATACCCAGTTCCCTTGACCGAATGGGTATCAAACTCCATTCCTATAAATAAAAATCAAGGAACCATCCGTGTGTGTATGGAATTTCATGACCTGAACAAAGCTTGTCCTGAAGATAGATTCCCCATGCCTTTCATTGATCAAATTCTTGATGAGTGTGTGGGAAGCGAAATATTTTCCTTTATGGACATATTTTCAAGATATAACCAAATCCACATCAAAACTAAGGACCAACACAAGACAACATTTATATTTCCTTGGGGTACTTTTGCATACTGGAAAATGCCTTTTGGCTTGAAAAATGCTGGAGCAACCTTCCAACCTACCATGAATTTCGCTTTTCACAATCTCAAGAATATAGTCGAAGCTTACCTCGATGATCTTGTTGCTCACTCTCTCAAGAGAGTGGATCATGTCACACACCTTCGGCTGGTTTTCGAAAGATGTCGTTACTATAGAATCCAGTTAATCTCTCACAAATGCATCTTTTGCGTTAGATCTGGCTGTCTCTTAGGATTTTTAGTTTCCAACACTAGGATCATGGTAGATCCTTTTAAGGTTGAGGCAATACTTCAATTGCCTCCCTCGCACATGATTAGACAACTTCAAGGTTTACAAGGGAAAGCTAACTTTCTACGTCGGTTTATAGTGAATTATGCCAATATCACTAAGGGTTTCATGCACCTACTGAAGAAATACACCTCATTGATCCAGGATGAGTGAGCCCAGAAGTGTTTCGATGCCTTAAATAAACCCTTGGTATCGACTCCTTTGTTGAAATATCCTGATTACAGAAGAGATTACTTGTTATATAGTTCCACGTTCAAAGAGATGATTAGTATGGTTCTAGTTCAGGAGGATGATGAGCTCCATGAGCATGTCATCTACTATCTCAGTTGAAATTTAATCGGTCCCGAGCTTAATTACTCTCACGTTGAAAAGCTAGCTTTGGCTTCCATTCACGTAGTCCAACGTTTACGACACTATATATTTCTTTGCAAAACTGTTGTAGTCACTGATGTTAATCCATTTCAATACGTCCTCACTAGGCATATCATATGTGGGAAATATAATAAATGGATTGTCATCTTACAAGAATTTGATCTCAACTTTTCTTCAGCCAAGTCCAAGAAGTCACTATTTTTTGTAGAGTTAATATCCAATTTCCCACAATTAGACGAGGATGTTATCCATGTCGAATTGTTTGCAAATGAACACATTTTACTTGTCTCGTCATCTGGCCCCTAGTATGGAGACATTGTTTTATATCTTCAAACCTTGAAGTTCGCTCAACATATCTCGTTAGATGATCGACGATGAGTTAGATACCAGTCCAAAAAGTATACCATCATCGATGACACTTTGTATTGCCAAGGAATACATAGTATATTTTGTCGTTTCTTAACTCACGAGAATTCTGAGTTAGTCCTAAATGACTTCCACAAAGGGGCTTGTGGTGGTCACCTATTCGGGCTTGCGACAGCCCAAAAAATCTTGCGAGCTGGTTACTTCTGGCCCACCATATTTAAAGATTGCATTGAAGCGATTAAGAAGTGTCACCCCTACCAGGTGTTCACTCAGAAAATGCACTCGCACCCAGCCCCTCTTCACCCTGTTGAACAACTGAGAGGGGGGGTGAATCAGTTGTAACCTTTCTTAATCAATTATACTTATTTTAAACTCTTTACAGAACACTCAATGACAATCACAATAGTGTAGGGAAGTAAGCAATAGTACATTCAACATCATTCACACATATGAGATACACAAAGACAAATATTTCCCGAGGAAACCCATAAGGGTAAAAACCTCTTCTTCTTTATATGATAAGTAATCTTTACATTCTTTACATTATCATACATATAAGCTCCAACTCATTATGAGGCTACAACCTCTATTTTGCAAGCTGAAACTTGCTGAGAGCACCAACTCTCTGTTTTCTCTAGCACCCACTAGAAGGAAGCACAGACTCCCTAGTTTCTCTAGCACCCACTAGAAGGAAGCACCAACTCCCTAGTTTCTCTAGAACCCACTAGAAGGAAGCAACAACTCCCTAAGTGTTCCAACATCAACTGGATGGAAGAACTAACTTCCAGTCACACAGACACTAACCAGTATAACAGAGAACAACAGTTCTCCCTTGCACCACCCTGCCACCCTGGTTTCTCTGGCTACAACCAGATGGAAGCTACAACTCCCTATGTTCAAGCACCCATTTGAACCTCTAAGGACAATAGTCCTCCCTAGAACCTCCCTACCACCCTTTCAAATAAATCTTTTCTATTGAAACTTATTACAGTGATATAATGTTCATCAATGGCTTACCAGTGTCATCACTGTTCTGCTACACTGCCATGCTCTGTCTTCCTCACTGTCTTGATGCACACATGCTTGCACTTTTTGTTCTTCTTCCTTTTATGCTCTGTGCGCCATGTCCCTTCAATGCACCATTCCTCTTCTATCCATTTAAGATGCTTCACTCTGCCTCATTCTACACACCTCGATCATGCTCAACAACAACAACCCAGATCTCTTCTTTGTTTACCATTCTTATCGTCTCTGTGCTCCTTCTGCATCTAATCTCCACCAAAATCCTCATGTCGAGTACTCTACCTGATCATCATTGCAACTCTTCAACTTCTCTGGTGGTTCAACCCACGTGTCCAACATCGCTGGGTGTTATGCTGAGATTTCTCATCCTATCTGGCAGTTGAGACTCTTTGTCTTCTCTATCATAGTCAAGCTAATCCTCTCTGTTGCAGTTACAGGCTTCAATGCCCATCCATATGTCAATCGCCTCTAAGAATAGTCTTCAATCACTGGAATAAGCCTCGAGCCTCTTCATCTTCTCTGGCGATCATCCTGAGGCCTCTTCAAGTCCTCTGGCAGAAACCATCAGTTGATTCTGGCAGTTACACTGCGAAGTGCAACAATAGCCCTCCGATCATATTCAATTTTACCTATACCGTTGGATGGAGTTCGTAGGGTTTTGCGTTTAATTCTCCGTTTCGCATTTCAACATTTCAGGATTCCTATGGTTAAGGTTTCTTTATGCTTTATGTACTGATCCCCAAAACTCCGAAATTGAGCTTGGTTGCACTAGCTCCTTCCTCCATCTTTTGCCAATGTGTCCAATGGCTATGACCACAGGCTGAGAGAAAACATGTTTCACATTTTGTCATTTCAACAATCCTGTTGTGAGGAATCTCGAATCTCAAGTCACGATCTCTGAAACTATGAAAAAGGAGCTTAGTTGGACTAGCTTCGATCATTTCAGCATTTCGTATTTCAGCATTTTGTGATTTCGCATGTTGCGAATTCCTATTGCGAGGCATCTTGACTCTCCAAGTCGTAATCCTTGAAACTCCGAAAAAGGAGATTAACTCTTCGAGCTCTTCTCTACAGCTCTTCGATGATGTGACCATCGGCTATGACCACAACCTTATTCAAAAACCGCATTTCACAATTTCATGTTTGGGCACTTCAGGACTCCTATGATGAAGAGTCTCGGGTCTTGATTCCTCCATCTCCCGATATCCGAAACTGTCCTCCTTCTTTCGAGATTTCAGTGTTTCGTATTTCACAATTCCGGGACTCCTGATGATGAAGAGTCTTGACTCTTCCAACTCTCAGTATCCGAAATTGTCCTCCTTCTTTCGGGATGTGTTTCACATTTCACGATTCCGGGACTCCTGATGATGAAGAGTCTTGACTCTTCCAACTCCTGGTATTCGAAATTGTCCTCCTTCTTCCGGGATTTTGGCGTTTCACATTTCGTGATTCTGGGACTCCTGATGATGAAGAGTCTTGACTCTTCCAACTTCTGGTATCCAAAACTATGAAATGGATTTGTTTCTTGGTCTATGAAACTCTTTGTTTATGTGCCTATTTCGGGATTTCAATATTCTGGATTTTGCAACTCCGAGACTCCTGTGTTGAAGAGTCTCTACTCTTGACTTCTCAATCTCCCTGTATCCGAAACTTCGAAATGGATTTGGATCAACGTATTCCAGCATTTCAACATTCTTGTCGTGAGTTGCTTCCTTGACTCCTCTAATGCCCGGTATCTGAAACTGTGAAATGGAGTTTACGCTTCTGATCTTTCCATGCAATTATCCTTGCACTGCTGATCTTCCTTGCCTGCCTGATTTCCATCAAATAAACAAGCACACTCTTTCACTCTTCGTACACCTCTACACTATCTCTTCTAAGCTTACGTTGTCCCTGTTTTTCCATCGCTACATACTCTGATCTTGCCATCAATGACAAGCACATCTACCTGAAAACATGCCAACAATCTCCCCCTTTGGAATTGATGGCAACCCTGAATGACTGCGCTCATCTGATTGGACTTTCGACTGTAGCATCCAGTCTGGACCACTCCTTTTCTCCCCCTTTGACATCAATGTCAAAGAAAACATGCTCCCCTTGAGTTGTTGTAGTATTTTTAGGAGGTATCATATATTCAATCAATACAAATCTCCCCCTTACAGGATGGACTCTCTTAGGTGTGATACCGGATGACACCCAGCTTCTGTCGGAAATATTCAAATGGTGTGTTGGCTAGGGGTTTAGTAAAGATGCCTGCAATTTGTTCTATGTTTGTAATGTAATTGACCTGAACAACCTGATTGGTGACCTCCTCTCTTTGAAAATGGTATTTTATGGGAATATGCTTGGTCTTGGAGTGGAATACAGGATTCTTAGACACACTGATGGCACTAGTGTTATCACAATGAATTGGGATTGGTGCAGTGTATTTTACCTCCAAGTCTACAAGTGTCTGAATCATCCATAATACTTGAGTGCAACAGGTAGCAACAACAATGTACTTTGCCTCTGTAGTTGATAAAGAAATGGAACTTTTCTTTTTACTAAGCCATGCTACTAATGAGTCACCCAGGAAGAATGCTCCTCCACTGGTTCTTTTTATCTCATCAACACAGTTTTCCCAATCTGCATCTAAATAAGCAGTTAACTAAAAATTTTGATTTCTGGGATACCATAGACCATAAGTCATTGTTTCTTTCAAATACCTTAATATTCTTTTGACAGCTAGCAAATGACTCTGTTTAGGTGCATACTGATATCTTCTTACCATTCCAACAACATGCATTATGTTTGGGTGAGATGTTGCGATGTACAATAGGATGCCTATCATTGACCTATATGAACTTTGATCAACATCAGGTGAGTCATCATCCTTGCTTGATTTGCATCTAGTAACCATAGGTGTGCCCACAGGTTTAGAATATTCCATTTGAAACCTTTTCAACATTTCTCTTAGATATTTTTCTTGAAAAATGAACATCCCTTCAGACCTCTGAGTAATTTGCAGACCAAGAAAAAATGATAGTTCACCTATCATAGATATTTCAAACTTGGACTCCATGGTAGAAGAAAACCATTTTACCAATTAATCCTTATTACATCCGAAGATGATTTCATCTACATAGACCAACACAATGAGAAAATCATTACCCTTTGTTTTGATATAGAGATTGTTGTCAATTGTTCCTCTCTTGAACCCTTTGTCTTTGAGATACGTATCCGGTCTGTGATACCAGGCATGAGGAGATTGTTTTAACCCATATAAAGCTTTCTTCAGCTTGCATACTAAGTCAGGGTTATCAGACAGTTTGAAACCCTCTGGTTGTTCCATATAGACTTCTTCATTTAAATCTCCATTTAGAAAAGATGACTTGACATCCATTTGATAGACTTTAAACCTTTTATGACAAGCATAGGCAAGAAATATTCTG
>JASDQU010586971.1:33147-48957 GCA_032191745.1 Picea mariana | reverse complement strand
ACAAATGCCCATATCAATACAAATGGTGTTCCTGAGCTCTCTCAGCTATTCTCTCCCACAACCATTCTACTCTAGCTCAGTTAACTCAAAATGAGATCTGAAAATCTCTTTTACCTGAGGGGCTCTTAGCGCTTCCCTCCAGGTTCACCTACCCTATTCAATTACCATGAATGGGCTGTCTAGTCCAACATCTGGATTCTAGATCTCACTCGATCTATAATAAATGCCTATCTTATCTACAGCCTGTGCAAAGGCATGGCTTCCCTGGCTCAATAGCCTAAGCACATTAAATTACATTGAATTTCAAATTCAAAATGAGGTTGTGCCTCTCTTCAGCCTTTGAATGCGTGAGCGCTGACGTGGATGGCTAGTTGGCTGGTTGGTCATGGAGAGATGCTCCTGCATCACTAGCCCAAGCACTGCGTGGTCTACTAGATTGTCCCAACTCACTAGTGTGTTTCATTTTATGCCCTAAAGTGCCTAAAATGGGCTCATATTCAAATATGATTGATACCCATTGTTGCAATCAAACTATACCAAATGCAAGTAGTATTCCCACTTGGATTGCTTGTCTGTCACATACATCCCCATCATTTCCTCAATCAACTGATTAACCCTCTATGTCTATCCATTTGACTCATGGTGATATTTTTTTCTCAAATTAGGATTTTTCCCAAATTACTTGAATATCCCTTTCAAAACATTTGAGGTGAACTTGGAATCTCTATCAGAGACAATTTTCTTAGGTATACCATGCAACTTAGCAATTTCTTGCATGTATATCTCAACAATGTTTTCTTCTTTGTCCAATGAATTTACTAGAATAAAATGTGAAACTTTTGTAAGCTTGTCAACCATCACCATAAGTGTGCTCATCCTTGACCTTTTGGCATTGAAGACATCTAGCAATAAAATCAACAACTTCCATTTTCATACCTGGCCAAAAATCTTCTTCACTGCGATAATTGTCTCATGGTAACAAGATGAATCCTTTCAATGGTTTCAAATGCTCCACAATAGCGCACTACTAACTTAGAACACTTTCCCAATTTCACATAATTGTGCTTGGATTTCACTTTCAAAAACAAATCATCCCCCACTTTATACTATATGTGGGTTTTGTCTTTATCTACGTGTCTTTTCTGCCTATCTTGGGTAGGGTTTAAATTATTTCTTATGTTTAGCATGTACTGCTATATTTCCCAAACTGAATCAGGTTGATGCAGGAGCATCTCTCCATGACCAGCCAGCCAGCTAGCCAGCCACGTCAACGCTCATGCATTCAAAGGCTGAAGAGAGGCGCAACCTCATTTTGATTTTGAAATTCAATGTAATTTAATCTGCTTAGGCTGTTGAGCTAGGGAATCCATGCCTTTGCGCATGCTGTAGATAAGATAGGCATTTATTTTAGATCGGCTGAGATCTAGAATCCATATGTTGGAATAGACAGCCCATTCATTGTAATTGAATAGGGTAGGTGAACTTGGAGGGAAGCGCTAAGAGCCCCTCAGGTAAAAGAGATTTTCAGATCCCATTTTGAGTTAACTAAGCTAGAGTAGAATGGTTGTGGGAGAGAATAGCTGAGAGAGCTCAGGAACACCATTTGTATTGATATGGGCACTTGCCATTTATTAATATAAACAGAGCAGGTTATTTTGCATATGTTCTGTCTTATATGTGTGTCTGTGGGTGTTCATTTTATACTGTAATTGTGTGTTGTTATCATGGTATTGCAGGGAGTCTATTTGATTTTAGGTTTGAGAGGTCTTTGAGGTTTCATGCCATGAGGGCGTGACAGAGTGCTGCAGACTCTGAATACCAATGCATGAGTGCACTTATGAACTCTGGGGAGTCAGACAGATATGTGATGAGGCACAAAACTGAAATCATCAACTCAGAGGAAGAAGACCTCAAGGTTGTTGAACACCTTGGAGGCAAGGCTGTGTAGGAGAGACACAGTTGTAGACAGAATTCTACTGTGGATTCTGTAGGAGGCTCTGCCAAGTGGGCATTGAGCGTATGCATAGTGGTGCTAAGAGAAGAACTCAATCGAGAGTTTGAAGAAGGAACAAAATCCTTTGAGGCTTTCGAGAAGCTTTTCCAGGTGGGCATCGAGCGACTGCATAAGTGCACATGAGAATAGAACTATTGAACGTTCTGTGGAAGAAAGAACTTTGCCTAATGGGCATTTGAGCCTATGTGCAGATAGGCATAGGAGGAGGGGAAAGAACTCTCTGGGCTCCAGAGTTAAAGGAAGAGTCTACTGAGGGACCTTTACTGGGTTATTGAACGCCCAGAAGTACTCAGTAAGAGGTTGCTTGAGCCGAAAGACCACCAGGAGGGTATTATATTGTCCATCTGTTGGAGAAAGAGAAGAAGAACCGAACTTCTGTAGAGGTCGAAGCTACAGGAGAGAATCTCAGGACATATAGCACTTCACGTGCGAGGACTCTACAGAGGCGTAGAGGTCAAAAGAATCCTTTGAGGATTTGAAGATAGAAGTTCAGGAGGAACAATCGATTTATAAGCGCGTGGGAAGCTCAAGTGAGAGCAGCGTCAGCCATCAAATCGGCAGATAAAGAGATCTGGACCGTTGAAGGAGTTTACGTCCAGAGGAGCTCTAGAGGAGGAGCCTACAACAGGAGAAGACCGACAACTGTCGGATCTCATATTGAAATCCCGTCAACCATTGGATCGAGAGGAGTTGCATGGAGTTTAACCTCTAGAGGAGGAGCGCACGAGGAGGATAAATCTGAGCTGTCAGATCTGGGATCAGATCACCGACAGTCGTTGGATCTGCAGGAGTTGTGCGGGAGTCAAACCCATGAATAGGAGGAAAAGAGTCTCGATTGAGCATCGGGATATTGGCCATCGGAGAATCGATATTCTCGAGGTCGTGAGAATCGGGACAACAGCGGTTGAAAAATCCCGATGAAATCTGGACCGTCCATTCTTGAGGATGCGTGGCAGCGGATCAGTACCATCAGGGAAAAGAACTGACAGGAGGTCGACCATCGACAAATTGGAAATCGGAGTTTCACGAGTCCTGGAGACAAGGCACCCAGGACACTTGAAGTCGCGAACCCCGAGGAAGAAGCTGAGCCATCCATCATTGGAGGACCGATGTCGGAAACCCAGAGCGAGTCGGCATATTGGAGTTTCCGGAGTTGAAAGGAATAGGACATTGGAAGTCTCGAAACCCCAAGAGCTAATCGATACCATCCAGTTGAAGGAGGATGTGTGGCAGCAATCCGATGCTACTGGGAAAAGCTTGACAGGAAGGCTACATCGGCTATCGGGATATCGGAAATCCCAGGCACAAAGGTTGTGTGCGTTTTGAAATCGTGAACTCTGAAACCCTGATAAGAGGGGTAAGGTTGTGGTCACGGGGCAGTGATCACGTGGACCGAGAGTTCAATCGGAGGTCAGCAAAAGCACGTCGAGGATTCAAAAAATCGGGGAATCCGTGGATGAATGCACATTGACATCGCAAAGTGCGAAACCTCGATGGGAGTTATAGTTGTGGTCACGGGAAGCGGTTCCATGGACCTGAGTCTAGCTAGGAGGGGCTAAGGGCAAAGGGGGGCTTATCGAAAATCAGGAATCGTGGATTCACGAGGACAAAGGTTTGTCACGACGAAAATGTCGAAACCCTGAAGACCGATAAGAGATTTTCCCCGTGTGGAAATTGTCCGACGACAAGTGCCAAAGGGGCGTGCAGAGGAAAGGAGGAAGACTTGTGGGTCGAATGTTAACCAAGTGATTCCAGGAGAGGAATCTAAAGAGCCGCTTCGGCTCAACGGTGGGATTTCGATCGATCATGGGAGTGGGTGAGTCGAGAAATAACCCCGCCTGTGTTAGGTGGTATCAGAGTCAGGTTGAGCTCAAAATTAGGAGTGGATCAGCGGATGCAACCAACAACGAAGGGGGATTTGAGCCATATGATGATTGGGGGAATTCCAATATTCCTGCCATTTGCCTAGAGGGAGGCATAAAAAAATTTTGCAGGTGAAGCAGCAAAAGAGGAATAGTTAGCTGGGACTGTCAAAAGGAAATTGGTGCAGATGATGAAGACTGCCCAAGCAGAGGATAGAAAAGAAAAGGAGCGTTCCAAGGAATGTCTCAATAATTCTAGCCAGCGAGCTGAAGAAGCTACAACATTAAGAATGACAACACAAGAAGAAGAAGAAGACAAAAAGGAAGATGAGCATTCTGAGAAATGGCTCAGCATTTTCAGCCATAAAGATGAAAACAATGCAACGGAGGAGGTTGCAGAAACAGAGGACGGAGAAGCAAACAACGTATTTTTTGTTGATCTCTGGGATTAGATTGAAGCCCTGGAGGAAAGGGTAAAAGTGCAGGGCGTGCACATCCAACAAGTAAGGTTGGAAACAGAGGAAGGAGGCATGGGAGATCATAGCAATCTACCCATGTGCCAAAAATTTTTGCAACTGAGGAGACTGCAAAAGTAGAGCCAACCACTGGAGCAACTGGATGAAGAGATCGACTAGATTAGAAAGATGATGTTAGATTCAACAAGAATTACCAGTGAGGAGTTGAGCAGAAGAGTAGCAGTAGCAGCAGCGCAGCAGAAGCAACAACAACAGTAGAATGGAGCAGATGGAAAGCTCCAGAGACTTGTTTGGGACCCAGGAGGATTCCAACAGCTGAAAAGGGAAGCTCATGAGTAGGAGCTCATGGTTTTTTCAACATGATGCAGGCAGGGTTAT
The DNA here is from genome assembly GCA_032191745.1 of Picea mariana. Lineage (NCBI taxonomy): Eukaryota > Viridiplantae > Streptophyta > Pinopsida > Pinales > Pinaceae > Picea > Picea mariana. The sequence goes on along the minus strand of JASDQU010586971.1, from coordinate 44,227 downwards.
TCCTCAACTCACCCACTCCTAGGATCGATCGAAATCCAACCATTGAGCCGAAGCGGCTCTTTAGATTCCTCTCATGGAATCACTTGGTCAATATTCGACTCACAGGTCTTCCTCCTTTCCTCTGCACACCCCTTTGGCACTTGCCGTCGGACAATTTCCACATGGGGAAAATCTCTTATCGGGCTTCAAGGTTTCGTCATTTTCGTCATTACAAACCTCTGTCCTCGTGAATCCCCGATTCTCGATTTCCGATAAGCCCCCCTTTGCCCTTAGACCCTCCTGGCTAGACTCAGGTCCATGGGACCACTTCCCGTGACCGCAGCTATAATGCCCATCAGCGTTTCGCACTTTGTGATGTCAATGTGCATTCATCCATGGATTCCCCTATTTTTCGAATCCCTGACGCACTTTTGCTGGCCTCCGGCTGAACTCTCGGTCCATGTGACCACTACCCCGTGACCAAAACCTTACCCCTCTTATCGGGGTTTCAAGGTTCATGATTTCAAAACACACACAACCTTTGTGCCCGGGATTTTCAATATCCCGATAGCCGATGTAGCCTTCCTGTCAAGATTTTCTTGGTAGCGCTGGATCGCTGCCACATGTCCTCCTTCAACTGGATGGTCCCGATTAGCTCTTGGGGTTTCGAGACTTCCAATGTCATGTTCCCCTCAACTCCGGAAACTCCAATATGCCGACTTGCTCTGGGTTTCTGACACCGATCCTCCGATGATGGATGACTCAGCTTCTTCCTCAGGGTTCACAACTTCAAGTTCCCTCAATGCCTTGTCTCCAGGACTCTCAAAACTCCGATTTTCTATTTGTCGATGGGTGACCTCATGTCAGTTCTCCTCCCCGATGGTACTGATCCACTGTTACGTGTCCTCAATAATGGATGGTCCAGATTCCGTCGAGATTTCGCAACCGCTGTTGTCCCGATTCTCACGACCTCGAGAATCTCGATTCTCCGATGGTCGATATCTCGATGCTCAATCGGGACTCTTTTCCTCCTGTTCACGGGTTTGACTTCTGCGCAACTCCTACAGATCCGATGACTATCGGTGATATGATCTCAGATCTGACAGCTCAAATTTATCCTCCTGGTGTGCTCCTCCTCCAGAGGTTAAACTCCGCGCAACTCCTCCTGATCCAATGGTTGACAGGATTTCAATATGAGATCCGATGGTTATCGGTCTTCTCCTGCTGTAGGCTCCTCCTCTAGAGCTCCCCTGGTCGTAAACTCTTTCAACGGTCCAGATCTCTTTATTTGTCAATCTGACAGCTTACGCTGCTCTCCCTTGCGCTTCCTGTGTGCTTATAAATCCATTGTTCCTCCTGAACTTCTGTCTTCAAATCCTCAAAGGATTCTTTTGACCTCTGCGCCTCTAACGATTCCTCACACGCGAAGTGCTATCTTTCCTGACCTTCTCTCCTATAGCTTTGACCTCTACAGAATTTTAGTTCTTCATCTCTTTCTCCCACAGATGGAGAATATAATACCCTCCTGGCAGTCTTTCGGCTCAAGCAACCTCTTGCTGAGTATTTCTGGGTGTTCAGTAACCCAGTAAAGGTCCCTCAGTGGACTCTTCCTTTAACTACGGAACCCAAAGAGTTATTTCCTCTCCTCCTGTGCCTATCTACACACAAGCTCAAATTCCCATTAGGTAGAGTTCTTTCTTCCACAAAATCTTCAGTAGTTTTATTCTCATGTGCACTTATGCACTCACTCGATGCCCACCTGGTAGAGCTTCTCAAAACCCTCAAAGGATTTTGTTCCTTCTTCGAACTCTCGATCAAGTTCTTTTCTTAGCACCACTATGCATATGCTCAATGCCCACTTGGAAGAGCCTCCTACAGAATCCATAGTAGAATTATGTCTGCAATTGTGTCTCTCCTACACAACCTTGCCTCCAAGGTGTTCAGCAACCTTGAGGTCTTCTTCCTCTGAGTTGATGATTTCAGTTCTGTGCCTCAGCACGTCTCTTTCTGACTACCCAGAGTTTAGAAGTGCACTCTTGCACCGGTATTCAGAGTCCGCAACACTCTATCATGCCCTCACGGCATGAAACCTCAAAGACCTCTCAAACCTGAAATCAAAGAGACTCCCTGCAATAGCATGATAACAACACACAATTACAGTATAAAATGAACACCCACAGACACACATATAAGACAGAACATATGCAGAATAACCTGCTCTGTTTATATTAATCAATGAAAAATTCCCGTATCAATACAAATGGTGTTCCTGAGCTCTCTCAGCTATTCTCTCCGACAACCATTCTACTCTAGCTCAGTTAACTCAAAATGAGATCTGAAAATCTCTTTTACCTGAGGGGCTCTTAGCGCTTCCCTCCAGGTTCACCTACGCTATTCAATTACCATGAATGGGCTGTCTAGTCCAAGATATGGATTCTAGATCTCATCCGATCTATAATAAATGCCTATCGTATCTACAGCCTGCGCAAATGCATGGCTTCCCTGGCTCAACAGCCTAATCACATTAAATTACATTGAATTTCAAATTCAAAATGAGGCTGTGCCTCTCTTCAGCCTTTGAATACATGAGCGCTAACGTGGATGGTTGGCTGGTTGGCTGGTCATGGAGAGATGCTCCTGCATCACTGGCCCAAGCACTGCGTGGTCTACTGGATTGTCCCAACTCACTAGTGTGTTTCATTTTATGCCCTAAAGTGCCTAAAATGGGCTCATATTCAAATATGTTTGATACCCATTGTTGCAATCAAACTATACTAAATGAAAGTAGTATTCCCACTTGGATGGCTTGTCTGTTACATACATCCCCATCATTTCCTCAATCAACTGATTAACCCTCTATGTCTATCCATTTGACTCATGGTGATATGTTTTGCTGAAATTAGGATTTTTCCCAAATTACTTGAATATCCCATTCAAAACATTTGAGGTGAACTTGGAATCTCTATCAGAGACAATTTTCTTAGGTATACCATGCAACTTAGCAATTTCTTGCATGTATATCTCAACAATGTTTTCTTCTTTGTGAAATGAATTTACTAGAATAAAATGTGAAACTTTTGTAAGCTTGTCAACCATCACCATAAGTGTGCTCATCCTTGACCTTTTGGCATTGAAGACATCTAGCAATAAAATCAACAACTTCCATTTTCATACCTGGCCAAAAAATCTTCTTCACTGCGATAATTGTCTCCTGGTAACTTGGATGTCTGGCATAAGGAAGCTTATGCATCTCTAACAATACCAGGCTCTTCAATTCCTCATCATTCGACACATAGACTCTGTGTCTATACATGATAATTCCGTCCTACCTTAGCTCATAACCTTCAAAGTTTAGATGCGACATACCTTGTTGTAAGTCCACCTTTATATCTATATAACATAGATCTGATTTGGAAACTTCTAAAATTATGTTAATCAAATCAAACTTGTACATTCTAATGGCTATAGCATGCATCTCATGCACCCTCCTACTGAGTGTGTCAACTACCTTGTTCTCCTTTCCTATGATATGATTTATGTGAAAGTCATGCTCACTAAAGAATTTTAACCACCTTCTTTATCTGGCATTCAAACTTGATTGTACAAACAGATACTTCATAACATTAGGGTTTGTCCTCATCTTAAATATTTTACCCATAAGATAGTGTCACCACATCTTCAAGGCGTGCACTATGGCTTCCAATTCCAAGTCTTGAGTATCATATATCCTTCCTTTCTCTTTTAAATTTCTCTATTCATATCACACCACATTTCAATTCTGACTTGGGACTCCATTGAGCCCTTCCTTGCACGCATCCATGCACACAATGAAGTCTACATCAAGATTGTAAATTCACAAAATTGTTGTACTTGTTAACAAAATTTTCAAGTGTTGAAAACCCATTGCACAATCGAGAGTCCATTCAAATACTACACCTTTCTTCTACAAGGATGTAATTGGATGCACAATCTATGATAATCCTTCAATAAACGTTCTGTAGTATTTTGTCGGTCCCATAAAGGACCTTACCTTTGCAACATTTATGGGTGTCGTCCATTGCACAATGGATTTTGTCTTCGCTATATCCATATCTATTCCTTATTTTGAAATGATATGATCCAAATAATGAATCTGTCACTGACAAAATGAGCACTTTATCAACTTTTCCTAAAGATGATGCTCCCTCAATACCCGCAACACCACCCTCAACTGTTTCTTTAGATCCTCTTAATTCTTAGAGTAAATAGGTATGTCATCCATAAATACACTGACAAACATATATAAATAACTTCTGAAAACTCCATTCATCAAATACATGAAGATAGTTGGTGCATTTGACAACCCAAATGACACCATTGTGAACTCGTAATGACCATAAATTGATTTGAAGGAATTCTTATTGATTTATTCATCTTTAATTCTCGCTTGGTGATATCCATATCTGAGATAAATCTTTGAAAATATTTGCACCCCCAACAACTAATAAAAAAGGTGATTTATCCTTGGAAAAGGATACTTCTTCTTTATTATTACTTTGTTCAAATTCCCGAGTTTGATACAAAGTCTGATCATACCATCCTTCTCCTTCACAAGAAAAATTTGTGCACTCCAATGGGACACAATTGGGAATATATACTCCTTCTTTAGGAGCTCTTCAAGTTGCATCTACAACTCCTTCAACTATGGCATACACGTCATATAAGAAGTCTTGGATACATGAATTTCTCCAGGCATCACATTTCTAGAGAAATCAATATCTATTTTCATAGGAAAAATTGGTATTTCCTTAAATACATCCTCATACTCTTTCAATAATGTGAAGTATTCAACACTCAACACTTTAACTTTAGGTTCCTCTCCTATGTGCACTGCAAATACTTGACATCATTTCCTGAATATTTTATTCAATTACAAAGAAGAAAATTCTTTGACAGTTACATTTCTTGGAATTCCTTGAACTATCCTCATGTTCCCTTCCTCATCCAATCAAGTAAATGTATTATTGAAACACTCCAAGAAAATATGGTTCTCATCCAACCAATCCATAATAATGAGGAAATTCTATGAGCCTAAATATATAATATTCAAATCATCCTTTGTGCAGAGTCCATTCATCTCCATTGGACATGCCTTAACCATCTCATTAGTTTTCTTTTTTTCTCTTATACTTAATTGCATCAACCAAGGTTTTCCAAGCTTACTTATGGACAACTAGAATCCTTCCACAATATCAGGATCTAGATAACTATGAATAGCTCTTGATTCAATTAAAATAGAAATGGGTTGGTCATTAAACTTACCTTCCACCTCGATCATATAAAAATCAACCTGCTTGTTATCCAACATTGCGTAAATACTTGGCACAGTTCTTCCCATGTCCTCAATTGTCACACCTTGATGTACACTTTCTGCAGTCCTTGATTTATAACCTCTATGGAGGAAATATCTACATAGATGATCCCTTCCATAACTCCATCATTCAATAGGTTGTTTCCATGATTTTGGTCTAACTATCTCTTTCATTATCGACTCCTTAGGAGTTGTCTATCCTTGTGCATTATTTCTAAAAAATGGTGGCTTAACCCCCTTCTTTCTCTATTCCACCTTACATTTCATCATATCTTCCCAATCCTTTTAGAAAGTCGGTCTTCCCCTTTGCTACTCATGAAGACAATTAGTGCGCCTTATAGTTTCCTTCAATGTCTCAGGGTCATCAAATTGTATCTTGTCAGTAATAAATGAAGGAAACACACCTAGGTACCCTTTAATTTTAACTGTCTCATCCTTGATGAATGTGACATACTTCAACAGCTCTAACAACCTTCTTTAATACTCATCTATCATCTTACTCCAAAGCTTGAGTTCAAATAACTCCTTCATTTTCTTGTCATAGTACCTCTTGGTTAATTATTTGTTTTCTAAATACCTATTGAACTCCCTCCAGGTAACGTTCTTCTCATCAATGTGTTTTACTTGGAAAAATTGATCCTACCACATTGATTCCTTTCCTTTTAACAGATAGATAGTAATTTCCCCTTCTACCTACACAAAATAATTATGTAGTTTGAAGTACTTCCTCATACCCAACAACCAAGTCTCTGTATCTTCATCCTTCTTTTTTTCATCATCAAAGGTAGGAGGCTTGAACTTATTCATTTATCCCTATAGCGCATCCACCGTAGTCCTTATGTTATGATTTATCATAGGAGATGTACTTGAGCTATTGCGTACTTTCCTAAAAGAACTCTTTGGTGAGTGAGGTCACTGCCTTTCAACACTTCTTTCTTCTCTTCTTTTCTCATCATGCAACCTATGACTTCTTGACCTAATTGAATTGGTCTCCTTATCCATTTTATTTTCTATTATGTCTAGGATCTATATAAATTTGGCATTGACGTCATCTTGTTTCTCCTTTTCTCTCATAATCTTTTTCTTATCATCCTTATAGCTCTAGACATATTTTTGCAGTCCCTTTATGATTTATGCCAAATTCATGCGCTCCTCCTTGGATTATGTACCAACAAAACCCAAACCAACATTCAAATACCAAAAGTCATGATAAAAAAATGTAATTCCTTTGCACATCTTCCATTTTTTGGATCTTCTACATTATTCATGTCCTACTCTAATTGTTGATAGTTTTGCAAGATGTGTAGAAAGAAAGACTTGTTAGAAAAATTCATGAGACAACTTCATGAAAACTCTACACAATCTTGTCATAATCCTTCTTTCGAAACCTATGTGCACACGATAATTCAAAAAACACTAATGCATGGTGTTAATTTTTAACTTGTACAACATGTATCAGTAGTGCACATGCACTACAACTTTGTTCTATGCAGCTCCAAACCATTAATGTGCACACCCAAGCACCAATGTTTACTAAGCAGTTTTGGTGTCCCACTCCACAATATCATGAATTTTTCATGCACATCTACACATTCTTATATTATGGGCACCATGAGCATGCTAAAATTCCAAATTCGACCAATCACCAATCCAAATATTTCCTTAAGAAGAAACTCAACCCATGCAGGCTGAATGTTGAAACAGGAGTCCTGCAACTTCTTGTTAAACTTTGGCCCATACAAGTCCAACATTGAACCAATAGCTCTCATACCACAATTTAAAGTACCAAACCACCAAGGTTGGTTCTCGATAATCCAACGCATGCTTCTTTATGCTCTAATAACAATATGTAACATCCACAACCACCCAAGATGGACCATGCTACGCCATACAACACTCTAACATCGCTCTGAATCAACCACAATGTAATATCACCCAACATGCTATTCTATAATGCTACTCCAAAATTCCATTACAAAGATTCTAAACTGAAGTCTATTTTGTGCAATATCACTTGAAGTAATGTGCTCAACCTTGAGATAGTTGCACCACACTAAATAAGAACTTTATGCAAGGGAAGTAACTCAAACAAATTGACACTAGTGTATTGATCACAAAACACTAGTACGCGCAACCACCCTGGTGTCACACACCATTCTGATTTCCCTGTGGACATAATCTATTTCCTTGTACTCAGACATGAATTTCAATGTTTAATGCACACATGATACTTTCCTATGCACCGAACCATTCAATGCTTTCCTCATAGACTCATTACCAATATCAAAATATAACTTATCAAGAAAACTAAAAATTATTTTCATATTCATGCACAACTATAGATATAGGCTATCAACACCATGCTTACATGTCCAAGCAATAATAAACGAAATTACAACAATTACTTATATGCAACAACATACAATAATTCTACCATATATACAATAATTATACGATGATGGTCACCAACCCCAGGCATAACTCAAACATTCCTCCAAGCCATAGACTCTATTGGTTATATGATTTTAGAAACAGGTGCCCCCGAGTTGGGGATTAACTCCACCATGGAGAAAAGGGTTCCTATCTGAGAGACTAAGGTCTCATTCTCAACAAAAATTTTGATTCATAGGTGCCCACTATTCTAACTAGCCTACAGTATCTCAGTCCCCAAGCACATGTCACACCCAAGGAAGTGTGTCCCTTCTCTTCTCACCAATCCCTCGGCTACCCCAATTCCCTTCCCAGGATTACGAAAAGAATCTCATATAGGAAGTCTATGAGCCATGCGACTAATTCCCACCACACCAAGGAACAATTCTCAGGAATACAAGTATGCCCATGAGCCTCACAACCCGCTCCCTTCCTTAACAAAAAGTTTGTCACCGAGAGAGACTACACAAGGATTTGACAACTCGACTCTTCTATAGGAAAACTATGAATTAAAACACTACAACTCCATAAAATATTTTGAGTCCAGATAAAGTATTAATCAAAATTTCCATATAGTCTCACCCCCTTCTGCACAAGAGACTCTCAGACATGAATAATCTCCCAATATTTTGTATAATTCATAATTCCCAAAATACACTAAGGACAACAGTATATATATATATATATATATATATATATATATATATATATATATATATATATGCCTAAATCTTGACACTTGACACCTTCAGAAGTAGCTTAAGCTACTCCGTGACTAGTTCCATGCCCTCACAAACTTAGGATAAAATCATTATCCAACATTACACTTTCTCGCCATTTTCATGGATCCATCCCCCCATTTCTCTTCATCTGAGTCTATTTGTGCGTTGCAATGAATATTATAGTTAAATGGATAGATGCATTGGACTATTTGTATCTTGTTTCACTAGAATCATAGTCACACATGCTCTCTCAACTCAATACATATACAGTTATCTCTCTCTCTCTCTCTCTCTCTCTCTCTCTCTCTCTTTATATATATATATATATATAACTCGGCTTTGTGTGCATTGTGCGCACCCTCAATACTTACCCAAGTGCACTCAACACTTTCACTTACCAAGGTATTTTACAATTACATTACAATTGATACCAACAAATCACCATCCTATATGTACAGCTACAAAGTGTTTCATATCAAGGACATTACACACCATAATCCTTCCTTTCACATAGTTATTGTTTTCAATGCTTTATAACTCATCCTTTTGACATGAAGCTTGTATAGGCCTCCAACTCTAGCTCTTATTGCTACAAATTTTTAGTGATCATATATGTCCTTGACAAAACATTGTGAATTAACAAATTAAAATTTCAAACCTTGTTCTGCAATAGTGCAAACCAAAATTAAATTCACCTTTATTCCGGGAACATCCATTACATTATGGATTTGTTTCTCGTGACAATTAGGGAAAGTCATACAAATATCTCCATAACATTTGATTCGACGTGGTCTATCATATTCTAGATAGATATTAGAACCATTATTGGTCTCATGATAAGTTTCAAACCCATATGTATTATATTCTAGATAGATATTAAAACCATTATTGGTCTCATGATAAGTTTCAAACCCATATGTATTGCATGACATATGAATCCAAGCACATAATTAATAAACCATGCATTAGAATCATCAATTTCTATTGGTAAAATAGCATCGGAAATAAACAACTTGATTTTTTTGAAATAATCTCTTAGTGTGACATATTTATCAACGAAATTTCTTGTATGTTTTATATATTTGGACCCATCAAATTTCTTTTTCCTCTAGTACTTAGCATTAGCAAACTGATAAAACTTACAGCAATAGAAGCATCCATAATTCCTATTGGTATCTCTTCTTGGTCGTTCCTTGCCTTGTTGTGATTTTGCATGTTCCTTACCTCCTCTATTATTTTCCTATGAATTTCCTTGGTATGATTGTTTCCCTTTGGCTACCAAAGCCAAATTTATGAAACCTAAAGTTAGGATTATATTTGCATTCTTCCTCTTACAAAAGAACACGTGTCATGTCACCAAAATTATGTTTTTCTCTTTGTTACTGTGAGAATGGTAATAAGCATTTGATATACATATGCCATTCAAATTTACAGTTATGAATTACGAGATATGTGCCTGAACTCTTTTCACCAATATCATGAAGCTTATCTTTAAGGTGTTTAATTCTAGGAAGAAAATTACTAATGTTTTCATTTTCCTTCATTTTAATTGAAAGAAGTATACTCTTGAAAAAACACTAGACTTTTATTAGTTGTTTCATACAAACGTTTAAGTGTGTCCCAATTTTTCTTAAATTTGTTACACTCCCTAATGTGTGGAATACTATTCTCCTTGATTACCATTCTCAAAAGTACCTTTTCTTTGGTCTCTCTTTTCTCCCAATCCATTATGTTTGTAGGGTCTTACATTTTAGCTTCCCGTCAAAGATACAATTGACCATACATTGTATACGTCCATCAAAGTCTACATATTAAACATCTAATTCACACAATTTTGTCCATCTAAATTAGTCTCTTCATTCATATATGAATGAGCTAGTGGATTTGTCATTTTTTCCTTAATAAAAATATTCTTCAACTATCATTGAACAATAAATTTATTCCAAAAAGTATCTTGGATCACTTCCCACGAAACAACTTTGATAGTGAGTTTCTAGGTGTTACAATTTCTTGGGCATGAACAATTTGTTTACCAAGGATTTAGACTTAGATATACAAAGCCCCTAACTTATCCCATAATGCATTGGATGTAGCTTCCCCTAACACACTACACACTTAGTAATACCTGAGAGGCACAACTCAATTGTGCTCTTTGCCTTCTGATCAAGCTTTTCTCATTTTTCTGTTGTTCATGTAGGTGTTGTACCTCCATCCAAGCCATCGATTGATCTTAGTCCACCAACAGATATTCAATCTTGAGCTTCCACAACTCAAAACTTTTCCCATTAAAATTTTCGATCTATATTTTTGAACCTTTTCCCATTTCTTTTCACTACAAGAATCGATATGGCAAAGCTCCCGCTGTAAAGGTTTATCAACCCGACACGAACCCTTAGCCAGAAAGAAATACATTTTGACTTTGTACAATTAATTACTGCTAATGAATTCTTAATAAAATGAATTCTTAATAAAAACAGAAAAGATAAAATAACACACGCAATACATAGATATTTTATCCTGAAAACCCAAAAATGTAATATATATAAATACCACTGTATCCAAAACCCCTAATCCATTGTTCCACATTAATCTACAAAGC
>JASDQU010586971.1:0-26856 GCA_032191745.1 Picea mariana | reverse complement strand
ATATTCTAAAGTGATGGAGTGTGATGAATGAATCATTCACCAATAAATACAGTGTCCTCAAATTCCATGTGCATAAACACAAACCTAAACATAACAAATTGTATACATGTATATTTAATGTCTTTCAATTTACTTCGGATGGATGACTTGAAGGAAGGGTTGTCTATGCTCATATTCAAGTTCTAATTCAATTTTAAACACACCTACTTAAGCATACATGTAATGGCTTCATAAAAATGATACCCATAAGACAAGGCTCGCCAAGCTCCAATCAACTAGAAGAAGGACCAATTTAAAAACTTGTTCCATGTGCATAAACACAAACCTAAACATAACCAATTGCATAAATGTATATTTAATGTCACTCAATTTACTTGGGATGTCTGACTTGATCTTAAACACAACTACTTAAGCATGCATGTAATGCCTTCATAAAAATGATACCCATAAGATAAAAATGATACCCATAAGACAAGGCTGGCCAAGGTCCAATCAACTAGAAGAAAGAGTAATTTAAAAACTTGTTCCATGTGCATAAACACAATCCTAAACATAACCAATTGCATACATGTATATTTAATGCCATTCAATTTATTTGGGATGGCTTACTCTAAGGAAGGGTTTTCTATGCTCATATTCATGTTCCGATTCAATCTTAAACACAACTACTTAAGCATGCATGTAATGGCTTCATAAAAATGATACCTATAAGATAAAAATGACACCCATAAGACAAGACTAGCCAAGGTCAAATCAGCTACAAGGAGTAATTTAAAAACTTGTTCCATGTGCATAAACACAAACCTAAACATAACCAATTGCATACATGTATATTTAATCTCATTCAATTTACTTGGGATGACTAACTTGAAGGAAGCGAAATGGAGATTGGACAACATTATAAGACATGATAGGGAAATGGAGATTGGATAGACACTTGCTTCCAAAATGTAGTAGCCATATATGAATCCTTCCTAATTGAATTAAATTGTTTACCAATTGATTCCTTCAAATGGGCTTCCCATTACGTGGGATACACTCTATCTTTTTCACACTCTTTTATCACTTTACTTGTCACTAAACAAAAGGAGTACCCATGGCCATTGTTAAATTTAGAGAATAAGAATACAATACTTTCTCTAATCCTTAAGTTAAATCAAGCTTTTCTTTATATTTATGCTTAAAAAAAAATTGGAATTAACAAAGAGGGAGGCTCTCTCACATATTAGATGTCAAACCAATACAAAATATAATGTATTACTTTCACAAGAATAGGCTTCCACTCAAACTTTTAACCTAAGGTAAAATAAATAAATAAATATTCTAAAGTGATGGAGTTTGATGAATGAATCCTTCACCAATAAACGCAATGTCCTCAAGCTCCATGTGCATAAACACCAACCTAAACATAATCAATTGTATACATGTATATTTAATGTCTTTCAATTTACTTGGGATGGCTAACTTGAAGGAAGGGTTGTCTATGCTCATATTCAAGTTCGAGTTCAATCTTAAACACAACTACTTAAGCATGCATGTAATGGCTTCATAAAAACGATACCCATAAGATAAAAATGATACCCATAAGACAAGGCTGGCCAAGGTCCAATCAACTAGAAGGAGTAATTTAAAAACATGTTCCATGTGCATAAACACAAACCTAAACATAACCAATTGCATACATGTATATTTAATGTCATTCAATTTACATGGGATGGCTCACTTGAAGGACAGGTTGTCTATGCCCATATTCAAGTTCTAATTCAATCTTAAACACAACTACTTAAGCATGCATGTAATGGCTTCATAAAAATGATACCCATAAGAGAAGGCTGGCCAAGGTCCAATCAACTAGAAGAAGAAGTAATTTAAAAACTTGTTCCATGTGCATAAACAAAAGCCTAAACATAACCAATTATATACATGTATATTTAATGTCATTCAATTTACTTGGGATGGCTTACTCAAAGGAAGGGTTGTCTATGCTCATATTGAAGTTTCGATTCAATCTTAAACACAACTACTTAAGCATGCATGTAATGGCTTCATAAAAATAATACACAAAAGACAAGGCTACCCAAAGTCCAATCAACTAGAAGGAGTAATTTAAAAACTTGATGGTCTCACTAAATTTTTAATAGAGAAAATCGACCACTGAACATAGAGCCCAACAAATCCTTGAATGCACTCAACAACCACCCATACGACCTCAAGGAGAATAGAGGAAACACCTACGTACATCCTCAAGTTCTCCAATTTCTACATGCAACTTACATTCTCAAGTTCTCCAATTTCTACATAAAGCTTAGTGAAGATATTTGGGCTATGTATGAAGTCCAATTCTCCTTCAATCAGAAGACACGAGAATAAAAATGTACTATGTATATGTTGGCACCAAATTTGTGCTACTCTTGGTTATCAAATTTATAAACTCTGTTATTAAATTGCAACAACCATATATTGACAACGCTTGATCGAAGTTCTCAAAGTAAAAGGAACGATGGGCAACACAAAGTTGTTTCTATTGACATCAAACAAAGGAAAAATTATTTTCTAAAAATAAGCTTTCCTTTAAAGGAAATTAATAACAAAAATAGATTCGAAAAATTATTTTCTAAGAATAAGATTTCCAAATAAAGGAAATTAACAAAAAAAACATGAATGTTCAACTTGTAGAGAGGTTTTCTATGAATCTTCCCAAAAAATTTATCTCTAGGGTGGCTCTAGGTTTTTGTGTAGTTTTTTTACTATTGGGTTTATCAAGTAAAAACTACCTAATGTGTAGATAAAAATGATACAAGGGATACCGTTACCATTAATAATAAAAAAAATCAGGAACTTAACTTAGTCTTTATGTGGGCAATCTTAGAGTGCACTAGGTAAGATAAAATAAAATAAAGAATTACGAAACCGATTTTCGTTATTACAATTTATTGTGTTTTAGAAGCACGTGTGCTCCTTCTTCTTCCAAGATGATTGTCATGTTTGTAGCGATGTAGAGTGAGTTTGATAGTTCCAGTAGAAGATTCCACACATTTTCAAATTTTAGAAAATATTTTAAATTTTAATTTATTATTTATTATCTATAATGGAACCATGCTTTTTGGGGATATTGGTCATTTTTATATCTCTTTTCAATTCCATTGGTTGTTTTTGAATGATTAATGCATAAATACACAAGAAGCCCTCTCATTGGTGTGTATACTATAAACCTCCATGCTTATTCCATTCACATAATGATACGAGTAAAAATAGTTATAGCATTGCGACTATTTGGATGCCACATGAATAATTACTTATAAAACACAAAGCACCCCTAAATAAAATACCATTTCTTAAAAAAAAAAAGTGACCACCGGAGAGTTCAAACATACCACCTTATGTTTATCTTGAAAATTAACTTAGTGGTGAATTAAAGTTAAGAAAATGCACTAGTGTTGTATGTAGCATGGCATGAGATGGATTATTTAAGAATTTAGCATAATAATGCATTCTATGGGATGCCTCATTACCAGTGTGTCATAAAAGATAACACACTGCACAAATCGAGCAAGGGCTCCAAGAATAATGGAGCCCCTCTATGTTCCCATTAACAAAACTCATCAACCAAGTTTCAACACATAAAATTTAATGTAGCGGTGTATTAAGTTTCACACAACTCAAACGTGTTGTTCAACGAACCGCACTATAACAAATATTTAACGACCTGGCATAGTGTTGCATCTCATTGGACACCTCGTTACTAGTGTGCCCTATAAGACAATGAACCGCACAAACCTGGTTGGTGCTCCAAAAATAATCGAGCCAGTCCTATAAGAGAATGCACCGCACAAACCTGGTTGGTGCTCCAAAAACAATCGAGCGAGTGCATTCTAGTTAACAAACCACACCACCCTCGTTTCAACAAAAAATTTATTAGAGTGTTGCGTTAAGGTTCACATAACTCATTGGTGATGTTCATCGAACCACATTAGGACAAATATTCAATGACTTAGCATAGCGTTGCATCTCATTGGATGCCTCGTTACTAGTGAATTCCACAAAAAAAAAACCCCACCACTAAACAAAATGTCGATGCTCAAGAAAACTTGAAGCACCCATTCATTCACATTAACAAATTGCAACACCTATTTTTCAACCAAAAAGAATGAACCTAGTAGTTCTGAGAAGTCGAAATGCACTAGTGTCATGAAAAGCATGGCATTGGGCCAAATATTTAATAATTTAGCATGGTGGCTCATCTTAAGGAGGCTTTGTTACCATTGTGTCCCATTATATTAAATGCAATGGTGTTATGCACAACACGAAACCAGACCAAGAATCTAATAATGAACATATCGACGTGTCAAATGAAACACCCTATATCCACTAGCATGCATATCGCCACACTGCTAAGGCCCTATCGGTGCTCCAAGAATAAAGGAGCATCAATGCATTATGTATATCCCACCTCACTACTTAAAAAAGAGAAAAGAAAAATGGCATAGCGGTGAATCTTCTTGGATGCATCATTCTTGGTACATTATAGGAATTGATAGTGGAGCTTTTTCTCATGTAGTGCATTAGGATGGTGCATAATTATATGGCATAGCGGTGAATCTTCTTGGATGCATCATTCTTGGTACATTATAGGAATTGATAGTGGAGCTTTTTCTCATGTAGTGCATTAGGATGGTGCATAATTATTTTGGGTGCATCTATTATTTTTCCAATATGTTTTTTTAAACATGAATTAATTTTAGTTTTTGTTAAATACAAATTATTTTTATGTGTGTGTTTTATAACTTCAACTTATGTTATCTATATATATATATGTATCGAAGAATATTTTTATGTGAATGAGAGAGGACAATAACATGATCTGTAATTGTGAGCGGAACAAAATGAATAACACATTGAATACAATAACACAGAGATATAGAGAACAAATATCAAGTGAACAATAACTTCTATTTAATAAATAAAATATGTTGAAACTGAAAACAACTTGCTCAAATGGTGGTAGCTATCTCTGAGAAGAGATGTGGCTGCTACATAAATCTCTCTCCGTTTGATCAAAATGATTACAATGAGGCTCAAGATACATTTTTAACATTACTGATGACTCCCAAAACCCTATACATCCAAAAATATAACCCTAGGAGATGAAACCCCAAAAGTTATGTGGGCCCCGGGGTCGTAACCTTTGCATACAACCTCCGTTTTAGGCATGTGATATCTCATTGGAAATGTTTTTTTGTGAACTACACATTATTTTATCAAACTTTAAATCCATTTATATTTTGATTGTGGAAAGCCAAAAAACCATTGTTTCGGGCCCCAAAATGGCCCTCGATGTAAGAAAGATGTATTGACATGAAAAATTCCAAAATAAGCTAGTTGGATTAGGTGGGAGGCCACCAATATCCACCTCATAGTTGTGTAGGGCTTCATACATCATCGAAAGTGTAGAACCCACAATTAAAATTAATTATATAGGAACATGTTGAACTAAAATTGTCAAAATGACCCAGTTGGAATAGCTGGGTGGCCACCAATATCTGCCTCGATCATGACGAGAGGAGCAGCAACATCAACATCAGAAGGTTGAAAAGTATAAAATTATATGTGAGTGGGAGGCCCCAAAGAGGGAGAGGGAGAGGATCCTGCACCTTATTACACTTCAAACTCACCCCCTTCTAAGGAATGTTTCTCTTCTTAATTTTTATGAAGAGGGTACATCCATCAAGGGGTACTCTATATTTTTAAAAAAATTGATCCTTCATTGGGATCATGCTCAATAAACATTCAACGTCGGTCCCTATTTATGGTATCATCACATGAAGGGATATTTTTAATTTATTACTAGGTTGTTTAGGAGGGGGGAGATTCGACCCCAGTTCACTAACCACCTCGTGTTGTTGGAGATACCAAGTGGGAATATGTGAAGATATATGTCTATCTGAAAATTGATTCCAATTCGAGATTCCATGTTGTTGGTGGTCATATGAGGATGGATTCATTTCATGGAGAGGAGATTATGTGCTTGTGTCTTATGCTCCCAACACTGCCACACTTTACCTAAGATGCATAGTGTATTAGTTGCACTTTAATGTATTATGTAGATGTTTTAGTGTAAAGTTCCTCATTAATTATGGAAATGGATATTTTTTAAAGATAGTTTTGTTTTCGATTGGATCGATGTCATGCCATTTTTTATGTGAGGATGTTCTTCCCTTTCATGTCAAAGTTATTTACATTAGTTTTTTGTAGGTTTCATGCCACTCAATTAGTAGTACCCCACTTTCCTCCTAGACCTATGATTGATGTGTGTATGTTTATGTGGTGGTAGTTGTTGCTCAATAGAGTTCTGCAAGACTGAGCATGTCAATAGGGATATGTGTGATTTTTTTACTAGAGAACTAAATATTATTGTCAATCTTGTACAATAGCTTTATAGATGATGTTGAAACCTACTATTTTCAACATACAAGCCACTATATGACAAAGTTAATATTATCATTATATTTTGATAAATCTAGTTGCATATTGTTATGTCTTACTCTATGTGTATGTAGTTTATTATAACATTTTGTTTCAATTATCTTATTATTATTATTATCTATTGTTTTAAATGTATTGACACATACATTTGGGATGAGCCTCACCAATAGGATGAGTATATGAAAGAGTAAATGGAGAAACATCTATTACATAGACCCAAAATGTCAAGCAAGCTAGATTAGAGAGTTTGGATAGAGGTGGTAGATCACATATGTGGTTCAATGATTAGGCATGGGGTTGTACTACTACCGATTTGAGATATATTACATTTGCTAGAGATAGCTACATTATGGGTGACCCTACCTCATCACATGACTTCACTAATGAATCATCTTTTCGATTCCCTCAACCTCATGAAAAGGTTGTGTTAATCCCTAGACGAAGCTCCATGTTATGCATAAAAACCATTAATAATCCCTATTTATTGAATTATTACATTTCTAGTGTTATATTTGTATGTAGGTTAGAATCCTTCATTACACCCGTTCACTATATTTGTACCCTTTCTATGATATATAGACACACACACATACACACACACATCAATCATACCTAGACTTAGGATCATCTTGCCTCATCTCATGTGGTATCCTAAATTGGATATATCGTAAAAGGAGGATTCCCCCTAAAAATTGACTATATTCATTGACCTTTTTTCATTTTAAAGGAATTGGACCATAACATTTGGTATCAGAGCTTACGATCCTAAGGTTTTTCTCCTCCAATTGAGATACCTTGGAATTTTGGCTATAAAATTTGTTATGGCACGTTTCTGACCATGATATTGTGAGGATAATGAGTTGAGTTATCATGGTACATGGGGTAAAAATTTGAAGGTGTGGTTCATTGTAATTTAGGAGATATATCCTATGGAATATAGGGTCTCTTGTTCATCTTGAATTTAGTTTTAAATGAGCCATCTTGGCATTTTTGCTAAAACTATTTTTCTAGGGATTTTTAGATAGTGAAAGTTTTGGGAGAATAAAGAGACATTTCATAGTATATGTGGTAAAAATTTTAGGTTGTGATTCACTACAATTTTGGATAAATAGGTCATGAAAGAAAAGTCTTCAGACTAATCCTGAAATACATTTTATATTCATCTTGAAAATTTCACTGTAACATATTTTCTTGATCTTTCAGAGTATTAAATTTCCATAATTTTGAGGATATATATTGAGTTATATGTGGAAAAATTACCATATTTTGAATTTTTGTAATTTATGAGATATACATTGTGGAAGTTTAGAATGTTACTAATCTTTAAATTAGACTTAAACAAGTCATTTTAGTATTTGTGATATCTTATTTTATCAATAAAGTTTCATACTGTGAAATTTTTCAAGATTTTAAAAAGTCATATCAAAGCAGTAAATGCCAAAATTTTATACTCACACAGGTTTAAAGTTCATAGATATATTAGGACAAAGATCATCCATCCATATATATACTCCAAATTAATGGATTGAAAGGTATGTAACATACACTTAGTATAATTTTTTATTGGAAGATATGTTTTTAGTGATTTAAAATTTTTGATAAAGATAAAATAGAGTCTTATTATTTTTATTCCACATAGACTTAGTATAATTTTTTGTTGCAAGATATGTTTTTGGTGATTTAAAATTTTTGATAAAGATAAAATAAAGGAGTCTTATCATTTTTATTCCACATCCCTCCAAAAAATATTTTGACACAAATTAAACCTCCAAAAGTCTCATCTATAATTCATGAATAAAATGGGGAGATACAAACAAGATCTCTGAATTGGATAAACAATATAATGATTTGAGTAGTAGGTGGTAAACACACAAAGAAAAATTTTTGAAATGGAAAAGATGATGGATGAAATGGAAAATAACATCGACGAGAAGACGAGATAAAATAATAATGACATGAAAAATAAGATGGATGAAATTGAAAATAAGATGGATAAGAAGATGAACAAAAATAAGAATGACATGAAAAACAAGATGTACCAAAATAAAGAATAAATATAAAAATCCATGTTTTCCATGATCTTTTATGCTCTAAATGAGATACTCCCTAAATAAAATATCAAAATGAAAGAAAATTAGGAAAATAAGGAGAACAAGGTTGCTGAGACTAAATGATATTTGGGGAGCACTTTTTCACTTTCGGAGAGAACAAATTATAAATATGAAAATCATGATCATTCATTACTCCAAGATCCACATTATCAAGGCTTCAAGCCGACACCAAGGAACTACTTCATTTTGAATATCGATATGAGGAAGTTTAATGGAAAATATCCTATTACATGGATATTACATATGGAGGAATACTTTGATCTACACCCAGTTCCCAGATTACAATAGGTATTGTTGCATCATTGTATTTAGAAAATGATGAATTTGTTTGGTATCCATGGATTTTTGAAAGAAAAAAATAATATATTATTTCTTGGTGCATTTTTACGGATGAATTGATATAACATTATGGGGATATTAAAAGCAATACATTATTTAGTCAATTGATATAAATTTAGCATAAATTCCTAGTTACAAAACACATTCAACAATTCCAAAAGATCGGTCTTAGGGTAAAGAACATTCATAACGATAACTTGTTAGATCTCTTGATGGGAACTTTAAAACAAAACATTGAACACAAGGTTCAACTTTTAGAACTTAAATCCTTAGAGAAATTTTTTATTATGGAAAACAAAAATATGACTACTAGAAGGGTGGCCACTAATATCTATAGAGAGAATCATGTTCACTCTCTTAACCTCACTAAAACGACAAGGTTGAAACCTTAGGAAATATATGAAAGAAGAACAAATAGAATATGTTTAAATTGTGACAACAAGTACAATAAGGGGTATAAATGTGGTGAGAAGAAATTATTCTACATGGACTGTAAAGAGGAAGAAGATCAAGAATTGGAACCACCATCATGAGATCGATATATAAAAAAGACTACTCCAACAATATCTTGTCATGCATTGGCCAGCATCAATACTCCACAAACCCTCAAGATACAACGATGCATCAAAAAGAAAAAGGTAATAGTTTTGACTAATTCTGGTAGTATTGATAACTTCATCAATTAAAAATTACAAATAGATTTCAATTGATTTGTATATTTAGCACCAGAGTTTCAAGTGATGAATGTAGATGGAGATACCATCAATTGTTTTGGGAAGTTCCATAGTATTAATATCAGTATGGGGGAGCAGTTTTTTCATAGTCCCATGAATTCCATCCAAATGGGTGGTGATGATGTTGTATTATAGGTCCAATCGCTATAATATTTGGGAGAAATGACTCTTAATTTCCAGTATATTTTCTTGATATTTTCCTCCGATGGAAAGGAAATTGAGCTTAGAGGTATCCAAGGGAAACCCTCTAAGATGATAATCTCTAATAACATGGAAAAATTAATAAAAAATCGAGATCCTAATGTAATTGCAAAACATTTTTCACTATATGTTCAAACATATGTATCCTCTACTCCATTAGATCTCCAAGTAATTATCAACAATCATTCAAAGAATTTGGAGAAATTCTTAATTTCATTAGACCTACTCAAGATCATGACAATGTTATTCATTTTCAACCAGAAAGTGTACCACCTAACATTAGGCCTTCAAAGTATCTTTTGAAACACACATTGACACTGAGACAAGGGGGGCGGGGGGGGAGGTGAATCAGTGTCTAGATATTTTGGCTACTTTTCACACTTTCATAGGTTAACTAAACTGACTTGATTAGATATATGGAGTTCAATTAATTATTCATAAACATGTATAACACAAATTGTATGAAGTAGATAAAATATCATTATTTTATTTACTTAACTTGAATGAATACAAATAAAGTCAATCCTTTGATATCTTCAATTGAATATGAGAGATCCAACTCTCTCATACAAAACGTGTCTTGTAGTTCTCATATCCAACTAAGAAATGAGGAATCTGACCCTCATAAAAAAACCTAAATTTTTGGTCTTAGATCCAACTGAGATGTGAGGATTTCAATCCTCGTGACAAGAATCAGCTTGTAAACAAGCATCGGTCGGATAGAATGAACTTTCATTCAATCCAATATATATATATATATATATATATATATATCCACATATCCACCAAGATACATTTTTCCCCTCATATTCCTTTACTTATATAGTCCTCCAAACGGTGTCACTTTGAAACAATGTTTCCTTTTGGAATGAAACATTGCACCCCTTAATTTAATTAACACAAATGGTAACTTTTATTAATTGATTTTTGTACACTAATTTAGACAACAATTTTTGTATGAATATTCTCGAGTGATGGAAACAAATTTTAAAATTCTACGACAAGGTTTTTTTTTCCGAACATGCCCAATTACCTAACATAGTTGAATTTTCCCCAAAACATGTGAGAGGTGGCCAGGATAAGAAGTTCTTTGAAGGCCACTTGAAAATATTTCCTTTCGTCGTAGGATGTCAAATCCACCTCAATACATATTACCTTTTCGTGAATCTATAAATCGACCTCCACACATCTCCTTTGTTGGTGATTATTTAAACTCAACTTGTAAACATTTTACTTTATGGTTATATTAATATTGGTTCTCTCTCAGCTGCTAGTCACTAAATATTTGACTTGGTCTCACCCTTTTTCATATTTGATCCCTCATTCGACCGAAAAAAATATTTTTGGTTGACTCAACTAGTTGAAATTCCGAATTGACTATTTAAATTCTAGTCGACACATCTTGCTTCAGCCTCGACCCGACATGTATTTAATTTTGATTCGACTTCGAGCTTTAGGTTAATTCTTTATTGGAGCGACTCAACGTCGAACAAAAATGACTTGAAAAATTCAACTTTTGTCTGGACTTCCTTTTTCCGACTTGTATTTCCCGACTTAATTTTCCTTCGACTTCGAACTTCAGTTGGTGGACTTGTATTCGACTCATCTTGAAATCGATCGACTTGTCTTCTCCAACTTTCATCAATCTTAGGAATTATATTTGGTCGACTCATCTTGCAGCCGATCGACTTCCAAATAGTTGACCATATTGTTTCTTGAATTGGCTCTACTTGTGACTCGATGGTTTCATTTCTTCCTCACCAAACATCCACCATTGACATTCTATCACATCTCTGGACTCTTCTTCAATTGATATTTTCTAAATCACTTTTAATCAACCACGTCTTATTAACTTCTTTATTTGTCATTTGTATGGATCCATATTGGATTATCCATTTACCTTTTTTATGTGGATAGTTTCTTCTTTTGTGCATGGATGCTAATGATACAATATAAACCTTATACAATATAGTATGAGTGCATTAATATCATATAATATATTATTCAATATTATATTTCTACTGATATTCAATTCACTCTAATAACATTATGTCCAATATTGACAATGCTTGACTTTCAAAACATCGCCATAAAATTATGTCCAATATTGACAATGCCTGACATTGAATTCACCTTCATAACATTATGTCCAACCTTCATAACATTATGTCCAATATTGACAATGCTTGAGATTCAAGTCACCTTCAAAACAATATGTCCAATATTTAGAATTCTTCTCAAATCAATCAATCAATGATACTTCACTTATTTATCAAAGTTGCCATGAATGAAAACCAAATTGCCAACAATCTCCTCCTTTTTTATTGATGGAAACCTTAGTAAAACAATCTTACCTCCCTTGTGAAATGTCTTATGTATTTTTATCAAATCAATCAATCAATGATACTTCACCTATTTATAAAGGTTGGCATCAATGAAAACAAAATTGCCAACAATATCCATATGCACAGAAGCATGATATTGAACATATGATCGAAGGAATGTTATAAGCCAACAAAATTCAAGCCAGCCAAAGATGTTTCTTTTCCTCAGTGATGATGGTTATAAAAAAGGATGGTTCATGGAAAATGTGTTAAGATAATAGAGGGCTCAAAAAAATGACCCGCAAAGATAAGTTTCCTATTCTTGTCATTGATGAATTTCATGGAGCAATTTTGTTTACTAAGTTGGATATTTATTCCAAATATCATAAAATTAGAAAATAGAAGGAAGACATTTCCAAAACATATTATAGAAAACATGAAAGTGATTATTATTTTTGGGTTATGTCATTTGGAATTACTAATGTGCCTTCAATATTTAAAAACTTGATGAATTCTATTTTGAAGTCCTTCCATAAAAAAATTGTGTTAGTATTTTTTGATGACATACAAATATACAAAATATGTTGGGAAGATCATGTGCAACATGTTGACAAAGTATTACAACTATTGTAAGAGAAAAAATTTATGAAAATCCTTCCAAGTTTTCCTTTGGGGCTCAAGAAGTGGAATATTAGGGTCATATTGTATCTCATGAAGGTGTAGAATTAGAACTTAAAAAAATTAAATCTATGAGGGAATGAGAAATTCCAAAAAACTTTAAGAAAATTAGAGGATTATTAGGAGTCCTAGGGTATTACCAAAAGTTTTTAAGAAACTATTTTCAAATTGCCGCACCTCTAACAACATTATTAAAGAAGGAAGCATTTTCTTGGACTTGAAAATCAACCAAATATTTTGAAACAATTAATGAGGCTATGTGAAAAAATCCCATCCTAGCCACACCTCACTTCAAAAAAACACTTGTTGTGGAGTTTGATGCCTCATGCCATGCAATTGGTCTAGTTTTAACACAAGAAGGAAGTCCCCTTGTGTTGGGTTAAAATTGACTCAGACATAGATTCCTTGATTTGTTCATTATTGTGTTTACCATTAGTGGGTTACATGCCCATGGTATTGGGAAACCAATGATATTTTATGTGAGTCTTCATATGACTATATTCACTCCACACATTTATTTGCATGGCTATGCAAGTCCATAAATGTATTTGCATGATGTTGTTCAGGTCATGCATATTTTTTCATTGTAATCTAATTCTTGTAAAGGAATTAATGTTATAATTGATGAAACATATTTAATGTCTTGATATGATCCATTTTGACTAGGCTCAAGGAGCTTCAAGTGGCTAGTTTTGGCCTAGCTTGGCCGACTTAGCCAAGATTATTAGAGATTTATTAGGTGTTGGTTTTCTCGATTAAGGTTTTTGAGGGTAAATCTCTCATGTCTGTTTATGTGCATGCTTTTGTGTTGTGTTATTTATCTCTTCATTTTTTAACATGGGATCACAAAAAGGAAAACATTGACTCTCTAGGAAGATTTGTTTGAGGTCTATAACATAAAGAGGATCATCAATATTGCATTGGATAAAATTCAAGTATGAAAAGGTCAAGCATTGATCCATGAGGAGAAGGTCACAAATTTTGTTAGAATGTTCAAAAACTAGTGAAGATCTATAGTAAGCTTCATTGAGGAAAAGGATTATTGTTATAGTAGACAAACACATGGACCCAACTATGGAAAACTATATAACTGTGGTAGGAGTTGGACATGACACTAATGAGTTCTTTGATGGATTGGATAAATGGTTGGGTTGACTAATCCCAACCTACATATTTAAAGGTCATGGAGTAGTGGTGTGAGGAATAGGTAGTTGATACAGATCGTGAGGAGGTTGAGCAGCACCTCATTGGCATTGCGGGCAACAAATTTACATTCAGGGAGACCCATTAGCCACGGGAAGAGGAATAATGTAGGTGGATCGGTGGTTGGTGCTAGAGTCTTGACCACTGGTGTGCTTCAAATTTAAAGTATGTTTTCAACGAGGAAGAAGAGATGAGGAATTCATGCTTTTTCTACTTGGCTCATTGTTGTAAAAAGCTCAAGGATATCAAGAATGTAGAAACAAATCTTTCATCCACTATTGAAACTCTAAAACTAGAAGAGAAATACATCGAGCCATTTCAAGAATTGAAAAACCAACTGTTGAAGTCGAGCTAGAGAAATAAATTATCAAGAGGATGCCAATGAGGGAAAAGAATCCACCAAGGGTTCTGATAAAAAAATTTCAAAATGTATCGAGGAGGGAATCAACATAATATATTTAGAACAAGGAAATAAAAAGGTTTGAGATTCAACCATGGTGAAGGAAATCATGTGGATGAAGTGATTGGGATGATGGATTTCAATCTTGGAAATGACATGCAAGGGAAAGCGATGGAATCCCTAGAAGAAATAGAAAAAGGTTGAAGGAATCAAATCATTGACCAATTGGTTTTGTTTGATACATTGGGAAAGTTCCAAGTTATGTGCATTCATTATAAATAAAAATAAAATTACATCAAAGAGGAATTTAAATTTCATATTTTCCACACGAGAGATGGGAGTTGAATGTAATTATAGGTAAAGTAGAGGGATGGATAGAATCCAGACAAGGTTGTAGGGCCTATTAACGACCATGGTGAGAATGTCTTGAGTGGAATCTACAACTCGAACTTTCCATAGTGGGATGACTTAACACTAGTATGAATAAAGGTGGGTCAGGTAGAAAATGCATTATGAAAAAGTGTCTCTTGAGCCTTGAGATGTTTGACCCATAGGAGTGAGTGATAATGACGAATAACTACTGAGTGAATGATTTCTTTGACTCATTGTATTTGGAGAAAGGGATGATTATAAAAAAGTGGGTAGATTCTTCTTGCATTGTTTCCTTGAGAATGCACTAGTAAGATAAGTAATTTGTATAAGAAATTGTATTTAGAGTAGGAGGAATGTTGGAAATGAAATAGGTTGACATTTCATATCATCACATGTTCGAGCATAGAATTGTAACTTTTTATGGAGTTGTATTTTATCACATGCATATCGCCATATGTATGTGAGATCTATTTAGGAACATGTACCCTTGGTTTGATTGTTCATTAGTATAAAGTATATACGTATACCTAGATGATAGGGGGACATGTTATATTCCTGATACATGATTTATAAAATTTGAAGGGAGTAGGTGTTTATCCCAAGTTAAATTTAAAGGGGGGAATGTTGGGTTAATCTTGGGTTTACTCTTAGTGGTTTGTGAACCCATAGTATTGGGTAACCCATGGTATTTTATTTGAGTATTCACATGGTTATCTCCACTCCACACATGTCTTTAAATGGATTTTCATGTCCATGCATGTATTTGCATCACTATATCAAGGTTATGAATGTATTTGCATTCTAAACTAATTCTCATAAAGGAAATTAGGTTCTAATTGATTAAGGATATTTAATGGCTTGAGATGATCCATTGTAACTCAGTTGGAGGAGATTCAAGTGATCAGTGTTGTCCTTGATTTTCCTGTTTAGCCAAGGTTAATAGACATATATTAGGTGTTGGTGTTCTTGGTTAAGGGTTTCCAGGGTAAACCTCTTCTATCTATTTATGTGCATTCTTTCTTGTTGTTATATTTATCTTCTTCTTTTTTAACACCTTTCCTTTGAAACAAGCCAACATAAAGAAAAAAACTTACTCAAATCCATTTATGAGAAATATATTTTTTCCATACTACTTGCAGTTATGAAATGACAGTCTTAGATAATAGGAAGACACTCCAAAGAAAAAATATATCATTATAAATGATATTTATGTGGTGCGAGTTTTCTTTAGATGGAATCGAAATGTCCATGGTAGTATTTGTTGTCTGATGACGTTTCAGATCCAAAATAGGATCCATCTTCAGGACACAAAGATAATGTTTAAGAAGAGAAGAGTCACATCTATAAATATCAATTATTAATTATTAAAAAGAGAGAGATGGGAAAAACCTAGGAGGTTGGCTAAAGCTACAAAAAAAAATGAATTGAAAGGAGAAAGAACTAAAAGTAATAACTAATAATTAATAATACTTATTTAATAATTATAACCTAATAGTTAGTTGTAAATACATATTTATAATAGTACTATTATTATTATTAAGGTTGATAATAGTAGTTTCACCATTGATTGGACATCCTACCTCTCCTCCATATGTGTCACCAATCAAATATCCTCCTCCCCCTCCCCCTCCCCCTCCTCCTCTTATGTCATCATCCAGTGATCCTCCTCCTCCTCCTCCTCCTCCTCCTATGCTTGTGTCACAAGCTATTGATGTTGTGGACACTATCTTGAACTCCAATTATGCATAGTTTGATCCCTGTGGAAACACATATTAGGGTATACTTGTTTCATTTATTTTTGACATAGGTACTCATACATCGGCCTATATGTCTGGTGGTAGAGGCATTGATTCATCTGGCTTTGGTGGTGGACCTAGATAGTAGTGGTACTATTTGACATTTATATTCATTGTTTTATATATTCCTTAAGATGTATATATGACATGTATATTGATATGTATATCACTCATCTATATTTTTTTTTCATATCCCGTGGATGTTATTTTTTCTTAAATTATAAAATGTATTATGAGTATGCTAATGATTAATATAATTGGTGGGTTCTCTTTTTTTAAATTAAATTTAATATGTATCACTCATTCAAATTTATACTTGTCATATAATATTTAACTTTACTTTTATGAAATTGTGTAATTTGGATTGTGATTACAAAAACATATAACCATTAATGACATATAATGTTTAAATGTTCTTCAAGGTGAATTGTTGGTTGTATAGAAAGATACAATATGTTGATTAATCTCGGTTAGAGAAAAAATTACATAAACATGATAGTGAAATGCTTGTGATCTGAATAATTATGTATTTTTCAGAGATTGTAATCATAACAATATGATATAATTATTCACTCATAATAATAATGTTACTAGTTTTATTTTTATTATTCGAATATTACAAGACAATGTTATACTATAATTGTTTAGTAAAATCACAATTATTGTATTTGAATGTTTCCAAAGATTTTATTAATTTATATTATTCAACTATTGTAATATATTGAATTTATTTAATTAAATTTAAAATATTAAATATAAAGAATAATAAAAAACTTTGATATATACCCTTTTGATAAAATGGTTTCACAAGTTTTTATTGTATTACTAACTTTATGAATCATCTATTAAAAAATTATGTAAGTATTAGTTGAATTTTCTATTGAAAATGTATGTTATGTGTTTTATTTCATTGATTTTATATTAAAATGTATGCAAATAATTATTTTTTTTGTAAGCAAGAAGGTTTGTATTTCCTGCTATGAAAGTTTGTTATAAATAGTTATTTTGTTCACCAGAGATAGAGCCGCCACCCTGGGAAACTTAATCCATCCCAATGGATTTATAATGAATTTTATTCCATATTTTCGTACTTAGTAAAAAAACAAAAATAATATATAGAAAATGATTTTCTATAATTTCACTCAAGGGAACTGAGACCTAAGATAGACTTGCTTAAACTTAGACATATAAGAACTAGAACATAAAACCTCATAACCATTAGACAAGTTGACCTTTGGTGTCGGGAGGGACGATAATTGGTGCATCCGCCACCCCTTGTGGGGCTATGCGACCTCCCGATCTAGGATCCTTCGAATATTTGATTTGGATTCACTCTTTGGCTCCCTACTAGAACCTGACAAACTCTACCACTAGTCCTTTTCTCCTCCAAAGTGCAGGTCCTCTCAATATCGTGGCTCTCTTCTTGGCCCTTTGAAGAAATTTTGCGATGGCACTCGCTCTTCTAGCCAAGCCCTTTCTATCACATGACCTTGGGCTATGTCTCGGGATCAATTACAGAAAACACTTCAGGCTTCAGGCTTCAATGCTTTCCACATAAGAAAATTCTTGCATTCCTGATTTCTCAATAGGGTAACTCAAACATGCGAGGATCAATGTTCGTCGTCCCTCCTTTCGATCAACAACTACAATCCCTTTAGAGTTCGGTCTTCGGGAGTTTCTTGATATGTTTCTTTTATATCTCCCAAAGAACTATTCCTATGGATCGACGGATTGTTTCCACGCATCCCCTCCAGATCCAACGGTCTCGATTCAAACCGCTCTTCATCACTTCGCGAAGATATTTCATTTCTATTAGAAAACCTCCTGAAGCTCCAAATCCTAGATCTCCCAATATTCTACCACCTGCCTCATCCCAGACGATGGATGGTTTTATGGTTTTTAGGACCTCAACAAGTCCTCAACCTTTTTACACACTTAGCATAGTTTATTCTCGAGACTTAGATTATTCTCGATCTTTTTCTGCACTCCTTGAAGAGTTCTGCGCAAATTGTTTTGCGACTTTTCTCATCTTGAAAACCTTCAGGGTTCCCAGTTCCTCTAAGTCCTTCAATGGAATTTCTCGTGCCCTCCTAGCAACTTAACGCCCTTCCTCATGAGCTTGTAAGATAAACTATAACGATCCTCCCATTCGACACGACGAACCTCTTATAACCAGTACCAATTTTTTTATTTTTTTTGTGTGTGTGCGCATGTGTACAAGGGTAGTAAACACATTCGAATCTGGTTCACAACATGACGAAGAATCATGATGCATGCACTGTGATACCAGCATAAAGATTTAAGATGCACATAAAGTATCTAGAAGCAAGGGACGACAATCAACTGACAAAATAAATAATACTAACTACCTACCCGTCCTACCCTGCAATGGTTAGGACCTCCAAGATACATAAACAATGCTCAAGCCTAGGTTCCCATTGATTTTAACCATTTAATCTCTCAGGGCTGCTGGCTGTTCTGAGGAACATGGAGGTGTCCACATCCCACCCGACACAAGCAGATCATGCACAATATGGTTTACATATCAAGTACAAAATTAATAAAGGAACCACAACACCCTCAACGGAAGCGCAAGCCAAACGACTTCGCCAATTACCGGCTCAATCGTCAAGTCAAGCTAGTAGATAGTTACCGTCTGTTTTAGTCATCTATCAAAAGCCCATCTTAGCATGGCTAAAGGCGATTTATCAATAAGGTACAATCTACATAATCCTTAAAACAAATCAGTTGCACAATTTTAAATTATAGTGTCATCAGAGTACTATCTCAATCAATGTGCCTTACCATATCATAATTGTTATAAGGGTTCTATTTAAAAGCAATATCCAACAATTTGTATAGACATATAACAATATCCCAAGGACCAGATTATGTAACTCTTAACAATATTTAAACAAAATTCCTCATCCCACAGTAACAATAATAATGATTTATTATTATTAATAAAATCACTTCATTTCTCTAATGTAATAATCACTAAAAGCTTTAACCTTTTCCTAAACATAAGAGGATGTCTTAACCAAGTTTCTAAAATAATCATTCACCTCACCCAATTTGAAAAATAAGGGTCTACACTAAGATAGTTCAGGTACAATATTGGTTCACCACATAACAATAATGGAATGATAAAGGTTAAATTAAAAGATATTATTATTTAAATGAAAATAAGAAATGGGATATTAATAAAATAGAAGAAAGCTAATTTACTTCTGGTGCAAGAAACAATACCTTAGTTGTTCATCAATAATTCAACTAACATGGATCGCTTATCTATTTAGCAAGTATGAAGTTGCAAGATAGTTCTTATTCTTCATTCAATTAAATCATTAATTCATCCTGTAGGGCCCCGTTAATTGAATCCTAACCTCCATCCAGTTAGTCATAAATCTCAATATAATAGTATCAATCTATAACTAAAATGCTATCATTAGTTATACAATAAGACAAACGAGGCATTAATATAAGCCAGAATGCAAGGCATAAGAGTGTTGATCACAATACATCCTGGCATTTATCATGAGAAAATAACCAGGTGTTAATAAATACACAATAGAAGTATTTACTACTATTCGCAGCCAGGTAAGGGTAAAGTCATAGGGCAAGGGTAAACTCAGGCGTTTAAAGTGGAATCGTTAGCTTTTACTGACATTTGACTTACTTCCATTAGTGAATAAGATGAAAAGGAGTCCAGAAGGCCCAGGGATAGATTCTGTCCAAAAGTTAAGATTTCTGCCAGATTTTACTGCCATGAATTAAATTCCAGTAGATCGAAATGGTCACCTTAGGGTTACTGCCATAACAACTATCAATCCTTCAATTAAATTAGTTACTACTAAAGCTGAAAGTCACCTAAATTTATGTCATAAACTTTAAGGATATTTACTACCTTGTTGTATCTTTCTTTAAGTAGGGGTATCGATCTATCAACATAGTCGCTGGAATTTAAGGCGAGGTTTTAACTCTGTCACAAGGCACTAGCTCTCTCTATTTTAGAGGTAGCTATGTCAACCTTGGTGTTATCAACTCATAAATCTGTAACCCTGCACATTCAATCATATCAAGGTTACCATTATAAATTGCTCTTAAATTTCAGGTGAAGTTAGGAGGGTATAACAGTTAAAAAAAATCTCAAAATGCCAAGAAGTTGAAATTATGATTGACAGTTGGTAAGGTTATAATTCCATCACTATCGATGGCCCAGGTAATTAGTTTTATTATTGTTATTATTATTCGTTCTTCTCACAACTATAACCGCGTGAAAGCAAGGCAAAAAGATTAGCTAGAATCAGGCATGATCCTTTGAGGCCTAGATTTGTTTTGGCTGAAAATGGTAACAACAATTAAATTGTGTTTACCACCAAATTGTCACCATTGACACACCCAGTGCATTACCCATCCAGAGATCAATTGGAAAACAGTTTAACTAAGATCAAAATCTCACCAAGATCCCTTGTGTAACAATGGTTGAACGTAATTGTTTCAGTTAAGTCAGGAGCAAGAGGTGTGTCAATCAATTTTGGGAGAATCACGGTTAAGCAATGGAGGTAGCTTTGAAACTAGAGACTTTATTACATAGGATGGACCAGAGCGAGAAAAATTTTTTTGAACAAATCTAGCAGGTTATCCCTCTGCCCGTGGGCATTAGTGTAGTCCCTATTAAATAGAAAAATTTTACCAGGATGCTGGAGCACACACAACAAACCTCTTGGTTATTGGGTCAAGTTGGGTTGAAGGTTGCAGGGTGAAATTCTGGATATGGATAGTTCCAACCCAAGAAGACTACTTCCATGCAAGGCTCAATTCAATTTGAATCAGAGATGAAATATCTAGTACATAAGTTTAAGTAAATATTACAACTCATTAAGACTTTTACTCCTTCAGAGAATTGATCTTGAGGAACTCTGTGACATTTATTCCTCACTATTCTGCCCCTTCCCATCAACAATTTCGCCCCCATCAATGCATATGGATCATGAAGTAGCATGCCAGTCAAGCAAACGAGTTATAATAAAAATAACGCAGAGCTGAAAATCTGGCAATACACTGCATTCAGGAATGCCACACACCGACAGTCCCATGAGATAAAAAGGAAGTACCATAATTTAACACTATGTAAAAAACATGTCTAGAGTATTGAATCTGTTGAATGGTCGAAAGTAAAAAGATTGAATGAATGACAAGAATGTGGACTATCAGAAACAACCAAAGGGGTAGACGGCGAGCCAGAACGTCGTTCCATCTTTTAAAATGCAGAACCCATAAGCAGCAATATAACGCAGTCAAGAAAGAAATACACAAAAAGGTCCAGCGAGATATAAAATTAAGTAAAAACTAGGTAACACTAGGTACAAGCATGCCAAATTCCTTTACAATCAATATTCAGATCCAAGCCTAAGGCCTACTGCATTCTACTCTATCAATTAAAAGAGATTACTGTTGCCTTATCGCCGGCTTCAAATGACGTCCTGCACTCCGTGATCTCCCGCTCGCCGACTGTCGAGACCTCACCGGTACCTCCCAGCCAATGCTAGGGGTAATCTGCTTCGTCCTTATCCCCTTGAGCTGCAAAGGGGCCACACACTATCAAGATGGTATGTCTAGCTCCCAACTCACCTCGCAAGGCTAAGCTACAACTCCTCTTCGAGCTGGGAAATCTCAACTCCCATAAGTAAATCAGTCAAGTCACTAATCTGGCAGCGTAACATTACGCTAACATCCGATCCCCCTCTTCCTTCTCCTCACTCTCTTTTATAGATTTTTCAAACTTCCATTCTTTCCCTAAATCTCGTTTAATTTAAGTTTTAATAAAAATTCCTAAAAATTCTCCTTCATACAAGTGTCACCCATCCACCATGTTTCTCCATTAATTATTTTCTTTAATTTATTAATTGTCTTATTTCCCTCACCCACCTAGAGTTACTCCTAAAATTACTCCTAGGTGTCCTTAGATTCCCTTATAGGTTTTAAAGGCTTTCCCTATTAAAAAGATGCTAATTTAGTTCAATTTACAAGGTTCTTAAGTGGAGCTTCTTTACTAAGCTGACCTCCCGCTTTTTACCATAAGTTCCCCTCTTTCCCTTTTTATGTTGCCTCATTCCCTAGTTTCCTAATTTTTATATTTCCTTCTTTCCCCTTTTTATTAGAGCCAAAAATGACAATTGTGCAAGTTAACCTCCATTCCTTTTTATTATTAATTTAGTATATTTTTTTTGTACTAACTTAAGTTAAAGTAATTAATTGCCTCTTTAAGTTTTACATCCACACATTTTATTTAATTCTTAATCTCTTCATGTTATCAAACATTTATGCAGACCAAAATTATTACTCAAGTGGGTTTTTATTTCAACTTTGTATTACTTTATTTTTATAGAGATATTTTCTTAAGGGTAGACAAAATTTTACCCCTAGCGAAGTTTTAGACTTAGGACTTAGATTTTGATCTGGGCGAAATTTTAATTAGGGAAGTTGTTTTAAAATTTATTAATGAGATAATTGTCTTAGGGCCATATAGGTTCATTCCTTTATCATCATCACCACAACGTGCTCTTCAGGACGCACTATGTGCTCCAAGGGTGCCACTTGCCTCTTTTGTTCTTTTGCAGGACGTATCCTTCAGGATGCACCATGTGCTCCAAGGGTGCCACTCACCTCTTTTGTTTCTTTTACGCGACATGCCCTTCAGGATGCACCACGTGCTCCAAGGGTGCTACTCACCTCTTTTGTTTCTTTTGCGTGATGTGCCCTGCAGGATGCACCATGTGCTCCAAGGGTGCCACTCGCCTCTTGATTCATTAGTAGACATCAATAACCCTCGGAGTCAAGACTCCGCTAGGTGAACTTGTGGGAGACTAAGGGATTCTAAGGAATAAGGCCCCTGCCTTATTGCGCACCCCTTAGAATCATCATGAGTGACTGTCATAGTCTTCCCTCATAGCATCGTGGGTCCTCTCGAAATAGGTAATCGTTAACCTACAGTTCGAGCCACGGTAAGAGTGTTAGTATGCTGTGGCAGGGCTTCTATCCACACCTCCCCTCAACCTCTCTGGTAGTCATGTGTGACCCCTTTACTCCATATGTGAGTCTAGTCGGCAAGCTATCATCAGCCTACATCATCAACAATTCATGTCAGAACATGTCCACATCACAGCATAAAATCAAAATGTATTAATATCACAGTAAATCAATCAA
Organism: Picea mariana; assembly: GCA_032191745.1. Taxonomy (NCBI): domain Eukaryota; kingdom Viridiplantae; phylum Streptophyta; class Pinopsida; order Pinales; family Pinaceae; genus Picea; species Picea mariana. The sequence continues at coordinate 3,006 of JASDQU010586971.1, read as the reverse complement.
ACCCCAATAGCACACTCCCTGACTCAATCCATAGTCCAAGGGGTTCCATCGATGCCTCTGCATACTCAGTAAAACCGAGTCAATAGCACCTGTCTATGTCAATGCAGTAAAACAACATTTCATCTACCCATGATGCATCATAATCAAAGTCAAATGTTTTAATATCATAATAATCCGGATCACTTGTGAGCAACTGTCCTCAAAGAATAAGTTTGCTCAGTGCACCAGAGAAGGATGTTACATACAACCCCTCTTGGTCTAAACTTCGTTCCAAATTTTTACAGTATAAATGTCAAAAATAAAGTGTATCACAGTGTCATATGTTTATCTACCAAACAAAATTGGAAACCGTTGGCGCATATCATATGCATCCTCTCAGGTTGTTGAGTGCGGACTATAATTGTCCCACTGGACCTTCACCTGATCTACCATTCGATGTCGTAGCTGTCGAACGCAATGATCCAATATGCAGACCGACTCAACCATGAGCGCTCCCTCGTCTGATACCTGCAAGGAACTCATATCAATAACATGTGTAGGATCACTAACATAATGTCTCAAAACAAATACATGAAAAACATCATGCATACGCCTCAAAGAATCAGGCAAGGCTAGTCGATAGGCCACGAACCCCTTTCTCTCCACAATCTCGAAGGGTCCCATGAACCTAGGAGAGATTTTATCTCCCCTCCCAAACTTGATCGAACTCTTATGTAGTTTAAACCACAAGAATACTCGATCGTTGACCTCATAACTACGGTCGACACGGTGCGCATCGACATAACTCTTCTGTTGATCCTGCGCTTCTTTAATCATTTGTCTTATTGTTTGCATTTTCTCTTCAATTTCTTGGATCGCTTCTGGTCCCACCAGGACCCTATCCTCAAGTCGATCCCAACTCAAAGGCGTCTGATACAGTGGCCCATAAAGAAACTCGAAAGGTGCCATCTTAATGGTGCTCTGGTAACTATTGTTGTAAGCAAACTCTACTAGAGGCAAGCATTCTTCGCAATGCTTTTGTTGGTCCATCACGTACATGCACAAAATGTCTTCCAAGGTTTGGTTCTTTCGCTTGGTCTGCCGTTAGTCTCTGGGTGATATTCGGTACTAAAGTTAAGTTGGGTTCCCAAGGCCTCTTGTAAACTCGTCCAAAATCATTCAGTAAACATCGATACTCGATCAGATATAATCCTCTTAGGCATGCCATGCAGCCTCACAATCTCATTGATGAAAACTCTAGCCATGTCAGGTGCCTGATACATCATATGCACAGGAATAAAGTGAGCACTCTTTGTGAGAGTGTCTACTACTATGAAAATCAAGTCATGCCGCCTTGCTGTCAGTGGCAATCTAACAATAAAATCCATTGAAATAACTTTCCATTTCGATTCTGAAATGGCATGTGGTTGTAGTAATCCTGTTGGGTGTCTATGTTCAGCCTTTACCTATTGACATTCTAGACATCTGGCCACATAGTTGACTATGTCTGCCTTAATTCCCTTCCAGAAGAATAAGGGTTTAAGGTCTGTCGTCATCTTCATGACTCCTGGGTGTGCCATGTAAAATGCTCTATGAGCCTCGCTCAGGATCAACATCCTCAACTCGTTGTTTGGTGGTACATAAATATGACTTTTAAACCTCAATAAACCATCTCTATCAAATGAAAATCCCTCATATCGTGGTACCATCATTGTGTTTTGTCCGATAAAACCCTCGACCTCTTCATACAAGTCACTGTCACACTATAAAGTTAGAATCTTTTCACATAGATTCGTCTGAAGGGGTGACACCAAAAATATGCATGGCCTCTGACTCAAATCATCCACCGCTTAGTTCACTATTCCCTTTATGTAAGTAATCTCAAAGTCGTACTCGCTAAGCAATTCCGACCAACGCCGTTGTCGCGCGTTTAGGTCGCTTTGCGTAAAAATGTGTTGTAGTCCACAATGATCAGTCTTTAGTTCAAATTTTCATCCAACTAGGTAGTGTCTCCAAACCTTCAAGGCATATATGATGACTAATAACTCCAAATCATGCGTCACGTAGTTCTCCTCATGCCTTCTCAGTTTCCTCGAAATGTAAGCAATCACTCATCCATCTTGCATCAAGACTACGCCTAAACCTTCCTTGGATGCATCTGTGCATACCAAGAAGTCTGTGTCCATGTAAGGGACCTTTAGTATCAGTGCTATGGTCGAAAACTCCTTAAGCCTCTAAAATGCTTCAGCGAATTTCTCGGTCCAAACAAACTTCTTGTTTTTCTTCTGCAATTTCGTGATCGGATTTTCTATCTTCGAAAATCCCTGGACAAACCGTCGATAGTATCCTGCTAAAACCATAAAGCTACGCACTTCCATGACATTCATCGGTGCAGGCCATTCCATAATAGCCTCAACCTTGGCTAGATCCATGGCGATGCCTTTGCCGAAGATGACATGCCCTAAGTACTGAATCTTCGATTGATAAAATGAGCATTTGGACAACTTCCCATACAATTGTTTCTCTCGTAGACACTGTAGTACCAAGAAAAAGTGCTCGTCATACTCCTCCATTGTCTAAGAGTATATCAAAATATCGTTAATGAATACTTGGATGAACTTATCCAAGTACTCGCGGAACACCCCATTTATCAAACTCATAAACACTCCTGGGGCACTTGTCAGTCAAAACGGTAAAACAATATACTCGTAATGTCCAAACCTCATCTTAAAGGTGGTCTTAGGGACGTAATCCTCCTTGATCTGCAACTGGTGATACCCTGATCGCAAATCGATCTTGGAGAACACTGTCGCACCCTTCATTTGATCGAACAGATCATCAATTCTCGCAAGGGATACTTATTCTTGATCATGGCCTTATTTAGTTGACGATAGTCAATGCAAAGCCTCCACAATCCGTCCTTCTTTCGTATGAAAATAACCGGTGCACCCCACGGTTACACACTAGGATGTATCAGTCCTAGGTCCAGCAACTCCTTCAGTTGCATTTTCAACTCTTTTAACTATG
>JASDQU010586970.1:49784-68802 GCA_032191745.1 Picea mariana | reverse complement strand
CACAGGAGAGCACATTCCTGTGGAGGGATTTCTTCATTGGGTCAAAGAGGAAGGAGAGCACTTCATTTCAGTGAAGAGAGCAACAAAGGGAGAGGGCACACCTGAGTTTGGGCACATCTCTCTCTGGATCTTGTGGCAAGGCTCGTGAGGAGCTTGCTATGTATACAGGTTCCTTTGTATTGTATTACTTGTATCTCATGCTTTGATCATCATTATATAGACATATATCCCAAACTGGTTTTCCCCAGGGGGGTTTTATCTAGGGTCATGTTGACAAAAAATATCCGTGTCAAATTTATGCATGCTTAGAAGTGTAGATCATCATTTTAAAGTTAAAAGAACTAGAGGTAGTGTTATGTATTTTAAGTTATATTGCATGTGCTAACATTGAGTAAAGAAAACACTTGCAAGGGCACCTTAAAAGAGCACTTAACCATTAAAACATTGAGCAGAAAGTTGGATGATTATTTTCTGTCCTAAAACAGCAAAAGAAGACAGCCATACAGTTGAAACTTAGAGCCATACTAAGGTCAAGGACAGACCTTAGGTGGCAGCCTCATAGGANGACATGGGGCACATAAGACCCAGTTCCAGTCCTTTCGCTTCTTCGGTGGTCTTGGTTAGGAAAAAGGATGGGACCGTGCAGATGTGTATTGATTATCGGGCCTTGAATAAGAAAACAATAAAAGACAAGTACCCTATACCCAAGATCGATGAGCTGCTAGATGAGCTACATGGAGTAGTGTATTTCTCGAAGATTGATCTTCGATCCGGATATCATCAAATCAGTGTCCGTGAGGACATTCATAAAACCGCCTTTAGGTGCCATTATGGGCACTATGAGTTCTTGGTCATGCCTTTCGGATTGACCAACGCGCCTGCCAATTTTCAGTCATGCATGAATCACATAGTTAGGAAGCAGTTGCAGAAGTTCCTATTGGTATTTTTTGATGATCTCTTGATCTATAGTAAAACCTGGGAGGAGCATTTGGCACACTTGGAGAAGATTCTGAGCATTGTGGATGAGCAGTCCTTATATGCCAAGGAATCTAAGTGCGAATTCGGTATGATAGAGGTTCTCTACTTGGGGTATATAGTCAATGCACAAGGAGTACAGGTTCACAGGGAGAAGATACAGCCTATTCTAGATTGGACACCACCTAAGGATATCACGCATTTGCGAGGGTTCCTTGGATTATGTAGTTACTACAGGCGCTTTGTGTCAGGATTCTCTCAGTTGAACACCCCTCTTACAGATCTTACAAAGAAAGGGGCCTTTTGTTGGACAGAAGAGGCTCGAAAGACCTTTGATAAGATGAAGGAAGTGATGAGTTCTTGCCCCATTTTGGCACTTCCCGATTTTACTCAACCCTTTGTGTTAGAATATGATTCATCTATTGTGGGCATAAGAGCAGTTTTGATGCAGCAAAAGCATCCTATTGCATACGAGAGCAGGAAGCTCTCCGCCCTCGAAAGACTTTATCCCATCTATGAAAAGGAAATGCTCGCCATAGTGCATGCATTGGCAAAATTCAAACAGTACCTGGTAGGTGGGAGGTTTGTGGTCAAGACTGATCATAACAGTTTGAGGCATTTCTTGGGGAAAAAGGATCTTAACGAAAGGCAACAAAAATTGGTCAGTAAAGTGCAAGCCTATGACTTCGATATTGAGTACGTCAAAGGAAAGAACAATGTTGTGGTTGATGCTCTATCCAGAAGACCAGAGTTGTGCTCGTTATCAGAGATATCTGCGGATTGGAAATCCGAGCTCCTGGTGGAGTATTCCAAGAGAAAATTTGCTTGTGAGGTGATGGATAACAGCGGGCAAGATGACAGGTACAAGGTGGTAGATAATATTATCTACTACAAGGATCGCATATACTTGGTTCCAGAGTCCAAATTAAAGGAGAAAATTATGAAAGCCATGCATGACACACCTTTAACTGGGCATCCAGGATATTTCAAGACGTATAGGAAGATCAGAGAGAGGTTCTCGCGGAAGGGCCTCAAAGATGATGTATTGAGGCATGTGTGAGAGTGTGTGACTTGTCAACAGAATAAGATGGAGCAGACCCGCCCTGCAGGATTACATCAGCCATTGCCCATTCTGGAGCAGAAATGGGAGAGCATCTCCATGGATTTTATCATAGGGATGCAAAGACACGAGATCGAGATTGCATTTATGTGGTGGTCGATAGGTTAACCAAGTTCACTCATTTCTTTGCCATATCCTCGGAGTACAAGGCAGCACAAGTAGCAGATTTATTCTTCAGGGAGATATTCAAGCTTCATGGGTTTCTGAAAAATATTGTTAGTGACAGGGATAGTCTATTTATGAGTGCTTTTTAGCAGGAATTGTTCAGGCTCGCAGGCACAGAGTTGACTCCCAGTACGAGTTACCACCCACAGACAGATGGCCAAACAGAGATCGTGAAAAAATGGTCAGAGGAGTATCTGTGTAACTACGTGGCCGAGCAGCAGAAGACATGGGTTAAGTGGTTACATTTGGGTGAGCATTGTTATAACACCACTTATCATATGTCCGTAGGGATGTCACCATTTAGGGCATCATATGGATATGGTGCCCCATCCTTTGTAGACTTGGTGTTTGGGGACAACTGGGCTCCCAAGGCCAAAGACTGGATTCAGGAGAGCCAAGATATCCTTAAGGCTCTTAAGGATAACCTGCAGACGGCCCAGAACCAACAGAAGATATATGCAGATAGACACAGGGTCGAGCACACCTTCGAGGTAGGGGACTTGGTGTTTCTCGTGTTGCATCCATATAGGCAGTCTTCTTTGAAGAAGAGTGGTGCAGAGAAACTTAAGCCACGATTTTACGGACCTTATGGGGTGACCAGGAGAGTTGGTGAAGTGGCTTATGAGTTGGAGTTGCCAGAAGGGAGTAAGATCCATAACGTGTTTCACGTCTCGTGTCTCAAAAAGGCAATGGGACAACAGATGACAACTTCAACAGAACTGCCTCCATTGGATGAGGAGGGGGAGCTAGTACTAGTTCCTGAGGAAGTATTGGAGGTTCGGGAAAAGAAGCTTTGGAACAGGGTAATCAGGGAATATCTGGTTAGATGGAGAGAGTTGCCTGCAGAAGATGCCACTTGGGAGAGTGAACAAATTTTGCAGCACCTGAATCTGCAATTGCTTGGGAACAAGCAATCTTGGGGAGGGAGGATTGTACTGTTCCCTTCCGAGAGATCATGGGACTTGGACGCAGTAGCCTAAGTGATTCCTGTAGTCTATAGTCCTTAAGAAGGGAATTAATTAATTATTTAATGTCCTAAGGGGAAAAGTGCCTAACAAAATGGCATTAGATAATTAAAAAGGGGAAAAGTGCCTAACAAAACGGCATTAGATAATTAAAAAGGTAAAAAGCACCTAAATTAGGAAGAATATGAAATATCACTTAAATTGATTAAAAGGGTAAAAGGGTTGCAAAAGAATCAACGAACAAATAAAAGGGAAAAAGGAGGGCACTCTCTCTCATTCTAGCTTTTTGATATTTTCTAATTTCTCATTGAGAGAGCTCATTGTGGTTTGGAACTCTTGGGACAGAATCCCTAGGAGGAACTTTTAGAGATTGGCTTCGGTGGTGAAACCATCCACCCTAGTCAGCCATTTTGGAAAGAGATCACACCGATTTCTTCATTGTGCTTTATTGCAAATCTGAGGTATTTCTATTCGTTGTGGTATTCCTTTGTTTGTAGCCGAGTTATTTGTTTGCTGATGGAGTTTGGGGTGTATGGGTCGAATTTCATTTAAGAGGCCAAGTTGGGTTGAAGGGAATTCAAACTAAGACTACAGGCTGTGATTTCTGAGAAGGGAGACCGAATGAATCCTTGTGGCGGTCGAATTTCTTAATGCTGGGTGTATTACTTTGTAGTTGGGCACAAATCTTTGTGAAATGCAACGTTTTTTCTCTTTGTGATCTGAGTTACTGACTGCAGGAAGGTCGTGTGTCTTGCTGGGCGAATATTTGAGAGTCTTGGGGTTGATTCTTGTGCCCTTGGACTAAGATTTCTCTTGCTGGTTGATTTTCTCCCATTCTGGGCAAGTCTCCTCCTAGCTGGGAAGCGTTACACCAGTGCTAGGTTGTTATCTGAAGATTGGGACGAGTCATAAGATTGTTGGTCAAGTTACCTTATTCTGGGACAAAGATTTTCACTCCTAGGCACGATTTTGCATAGTAGGAAGTCGCTGCAATATCACCACAGGATTATCATTGCAAACAGTTTTAAAAAGGGAACGAATCACCATCAAAACAACCTATAACAGTCACTTGTTCTTCATATATCAGACCTGTAACAATGCCGTCATGAGGTTAGATCTATAAAGTTTATATCAGTTGTAAAATCATTCTGCTGTGTATTCATTTATTTGAGTTAGTGATAAATTGGAACAGATTTGGTGGTGTTTTTTCTTGCTGATATCATAACATATTATAGCTTCTATCCACCATTACTTTACTGCTGTACAATTGGTTGTATATGAACTGTTTGAATAAATGCCTATAAGAAGAAACTAAAGAAAGCACACAAAAAACAAAATAAAAAACAAAAACAATTGGCCGGAACATTTCATAATACACCTAGAGTGGTTACACCAAAGCGCATGGAGGCCATTTTTAGGAGAGAAGACATCGTATATGCAGCAGAATGTAGAATATCAGTCCAAGTGGATAAGGAGGGGCATCCTCATTACTCTCATGACATTCAAAAAATCATTGATAGTCATAGCAAGGTTTTTGAACCTATTCCTCCAGGAGCACCACCAGATAGGGGGTTTGAGCATATTATAGAGTTGGAAGAAGGCGCAAAACATATCATCACTACTCCTTATAGATACCCAAAAAAGTATAAGGATGAAATTGAAAAAGCTATTAAAGAACTCTTGGGTATGGGTCACATTAGACCACGTTCTAGTCCCTTTGCATCTTCAGTGGTCTTGGTAAAGAAGAAAGATGGGACTATGCGCATGAGCATTGACTACAGGGCCTTGAACAAGAAGACTATTAAGAACAGGTATCCCATCCCTTGGATAGATAAGCTATTGGATGAGTTACATGGCGCTATCTACTTTACCAAAATAGACTTGCGCTCTGGTTATCGTCAAATCAAAATGAGGGAGCAAGATGTGCCAAAAACAACTTTTAGATGTCATTATGGTCATGATGAATTTTTGGTTATGCCCTTTGGGCTAACTAATGCGCTAGCCACCTTTCAATCATGCATGAATCATGTCTTCAACAAGCAATTGAGGAAGTTTCTCTTAGTCTTCTTTGATGACTTGTTGATTTATAGCAAAACTTGGGAGGATCATCTCAAGCATGTAGACCAAATCTTGAGAATTATGAAGGAACAATCTTTATATGCTTAAGAGTCAAAGTGTGAATTTGGGATGACTGAAGTCTTTCACTTGGGACATATCATTGGAGAGAAAGGAGTACAGGTGCACCAAGAAAAAATACAAGCTATACTTGACTGGCCAACACCCAAGACTCTTACTGAGTTGAAAGGATTCCTTGGTATTTGTAGTTACTATCGGAGGTTTGTCAAAGGCTTCTCCCAACTTTGCGCACCCTTGACAGATTTGACCAGAAAAGGCACATTTAGGTGGAGTCAAGAGGCACAGGTGACATTTGATAAAATGAAGAAGGTAATGAGCACTTCCCTGGTTCTCTCTTTACCAGATTTCTCACAGCCCTTCATATTGGAGTGTGATGCCTCAGGTGAGGGCATTGGACCAGTTCTTATGCAGAATAGGCACCCCATTGCCTATGAGAGCCGAAAATTGAGGGGAACTGAGCTCCTATACTCTATTTATGACGAAGAAATGCTAGCTATTATGCATGTGTTGGCTAAATTCAGACAGTACTTGGTTGGGGAGAAATCTCTTGTCAGGACAGATCACAATAGCCTCAAGTACTTCTTGGATCAAAAGGACCTTAATGAAAGACAACAAAAATGGGTTAGCAAGATCCAAGATTATGACTTTGATATTGAATTTGTCAAAGGAAAAAACAATGTGGTGGCTGATGCTTTGTCCAGAAGGCCTTTAGTATATGGCATGACAGATATTTCAATTGATTGGAAAGCACATATTTTGGTGGATTATTCTAAAAACAGGTTTTCTTGTGAATTGATGGATGGGCAAGTACGGGATGATAACTTCGGGATCATGGATGACATCATATATTACAAAGGCCGAATTTTCTTGGTTCCTGAATCAGAATTCAAAACGAAAGTATTGCAAGCATGCCATGACTCATCATTCGTTGTGTTAAATTTGGCAGCATCGACAGTCATTCTCCAATGAGAGGCCATATGGGCCACCCTAAGGCTAGCCAAGGAGATTTGGAGAATCAACCAGTCTTGTGAGGTATTGACAAAAGCCAGGGGTAATGTACAACCTCTGTGAGTCAAACCAAAGTCAGGATGAACGAGATGCTATGTAAGTCTAATGCAAAAGTCAGGGGGAACGTACAACCTCTGTGAGCATAGATAGTCCAATGCAAAAGTCAGGGGGAACGTACAACCTCTGTGAGCATAGACAGTCTAGTGCAAAAGTCAGGGGGAACATACAACCTATGTGAGCATAGACAGACTAGTGCAAAAGTCAGGGGAAACGTACAACCTCTGTGAGCCTAGTCAAGCCTTGTGAGCCATGAGCAAAAGTCAAGGTATCTAGCAAAAGTTAGGTTGAACTTAAAATTCCTATGAGCTAAAAACAAATGATCTTCTTGATATTGCAAATGATGTAATGTATTGATCTAGTGCGTTGGCATGTGTAACACCTTCCACCATGAAGAAATTTGAATTGCTTTGTAAAGAGTCAAGTTGTAAAAATTCAAAGTTGCATGTCTAGGTCAATGTCAAAGTTGTCAGGTTTGTTGCATGCATGCATGTCATGTGTATGCTAAGGAGCTCACATGCATATCATGTCAAGGGCGAGTTCCTAACTGAAGTGGTAAAGTTCAGTTCTAATTATGGACGCTGAGTTAATGTTCAGTTCTAAATCTGATGGCTGAGTTAAGTTCAGCATGCACTCATGCCTCTAATTCGAGCCTCCTACTCTCTACCTGTCCACTCCTATATAAGCAAGAGGTCGAACCTCTTTTCAATGCACAATGTTATGCAACGAATAGGTGAGGAAGCTAAGTGATATATCAGCCATAGAGAAGGTGCATAACAGAGTGGCATTTCAGCCATAGAGAAGGCGCATAACAGTGTGGTATATCAGTCATAGAGAAGGCACATAACAGAGTGGTATATCAGTCAATAAGAGGCTGCAATATCAGTCATTAAGAGGCAGCAATATCAGTCAATAAGAGGCTGAAATATCAGTGATTAAGAGGCAGCAATAACAGTCATTAAGAGGCTGCAATATCAGTCAATAAAGAGGCAGTGTAATAGTCCAGAAGAGGCATTGTATATCAGCAAAGATACATCTTCAGTGCTGGTCTATAACAGGTGGATATAAATCAGCAAGGTCTCTTAGTTACACAGTCAGGTCAAAGTCAACTTGGCAAGCTCTTTAAGAGCAGAATTTCATGGTGGAAAATTTGCAAGTGGTCATACATTATTAATGCAATAAAAGGAGATTGTTTTTCTCCCTGTATAGGGTTTCCCCAGGGTACATGTGTTGTGATCTTGCATGCTAGTAATTCCTTATGATTATTGTTGTTCTAATTTATGAATGATGTCAAGCTAAGTTCTAAGTACAATAAGAATTTTTAAAGAAGTACTTACAGTATCAAATCAAGCTCAAAATTTAACTAGGCATCAAGGACTTGTCAAAACACACATGCAGGTAAGGGAAAGATTCGCATGGAGGGGCCTGAAAGAGGATGTAATGTGCCATATCAGGGAATGTTCCACTTGTCAGGAGAACAAGGAGGAGCACACTCATCCAGCAGGTTTATTGCAACCCCTCCCTATTCCAGAGCATAAATGGGAGAGTATATCTATGGACTTCATCACAGGGCTGCCCAAGGTTTAGGGCAAGGATTGCATCTTTGTGGTTGTGGACAACAAAGATGATAGTGAGTGATAGGGACAACAGGTTCATGAGCACCTTTTGGCAGGAGCTATTCAAGTTGGTAGGTACGGCCTTGACCCCCAGCACTAGCTATCATCCTCAAGTTGATGGCCAAACAGAGACAGTCAACGAATGGGTGGAAGGGTACCTTCAGAATTATGTTTCAAGGCAACAAAAGGCATGGGTTAAGTGGTTACACTTGGGTGAGTATTGCTACAACGCCACCTACCACATGTCTATTGGTATGTCACCTTTCAGGGCCTTATACAGTTATGATCCCCTCACCTTTGTGGAGATTGTATTTGGTGATAGTAGAGCACCTATGGTACAGGATTGGATCCAAAAAAGCCAAGATATACTCAGAGAGCTAAAGGATCACTAGCACAGGGCGCAAAATCAGCAAAAGATACAAGCAGACAAGCACAGAGTGGAGCGTACATTTGAGGTTGGTGATCTTGTATACTTAAGGCTCCAACCTTATAGATAGGTATCAATAAAGAGGAATGGCTCAGAAAAGTTTCAGCCTCGCTTCTTTGGGCCGTACAGGGTAAAAATAAAGGTAGGGGTTGTGGCATATGAGCTTGATCTACCCCTAGGAAGCAAGATACACAATGTTTTTCATGTATCATGTTTGAAAAGAGCCATAGGGAAACACATGACTCCTATTGAGGAACTACCTCCCTTGGATGAGGAGGTACAGTTGATATTCATACATGAAGAAGTGTTGGAAGTAAGGGAGAAGAGGCTAAGGAAGAGGAACATCAGGGAATACTTGATCAAATGGAAGGATTTTCCTATAGAAGATGCTACTTGGGAGAATGAATAGGTTCTTTAGAAAGCAGGGTCAGAATTGCTTGTGAGCAAGCAATTCCCAGCAGGAGAGACTGTAATGCCCCCCACCTCTTGATAAGAGGATTACAGAGACCTAGTAGTCTAGATGTCCCCACTAGACTATAGTATCACGAGAAAGGGGGACTAAGAGGCTCCAAAGTGTTCACCTAAGCATAATGTTATAATTTAAGTGGAAAAGGCCACATGAAGAAAAGTGAGGAGTTAACCTTAAAAGGTGGTCAACTAACTCAACTGAGAAATAGATTAGGGGTATAAAGGAAAAAGGAGGGCGCCTCACTCCTCATTCTTGACATTTTCACTTTTGTATCTTGAGCTCTGGAGCCAAAGACGTTTTGAGGGTTTTGGGATAACAAACCCTATAGATCAGCTCGGTGGTGAAAGATTCCACCCATCCTGGTCCAAGCTTGGTCACGGAGGTGCAATATTCTTCCCTCACCATTCTATCTCAGCTACAGGTTGATTATACAAGTTTGGAGAAAGCTAGTGCACATCATTGGGGTTTTCTAGCAAGAGGGTGCACTTGTGGAAGAAGATCCATTCGATTTGGAGGAAGGAAGAAGTTCAGGAGGGTAAAACCTATTTGGATCTTCTCATTGAGCCTAGGGCGCCTTTCTTATTCATTTTGGAGGAGATCTTCCTAGCATATCTTTTATTGTGAGCTTGGCACAAGTTCAACAAGAGGAGGGCGCACTGCAGAAGGAGGATCTACTCATTTGAGGAGTCTAAACTCCTCCAATCAGCAAGAAACTCAAGCTAGGGGTTTCTATTACCCAAATCTACAATCCTGGAGAGTTTGGGGTGATTTGGAGTATAGAAAGAGGAGGGCCTAAACCTTGGGCAGCTACAGCCATCAGGATAGTGCGCAACTTAGCCAGAAGGAGGGGTTCCAACCTTGGAAGGGAAAGAAATTGATCTTGTTCCAATCTTCAACATTTTTGAGGCCTTTGGAGGCTATTCTCTTCAGTCTTGGAGCTTATTGGAGTAGCATTCATTCCGGCTTTGATATTTTGTCTTTAGATATCCAGATCTGCAGATCTATTGTACTCAGGATCATCTTATTATCTAAATAAAGGTCAGATCTGAAGTTGTTGGTTCTTATTTGGTGTTCATTGTTTGTATCTAGACATTTCCTTGCATTATATGCTCTGTTCTACATCTCTATGCTATAATCTTTATGAAAAACTCCCTTGTGCACAACTTTGATGAAGCAAACCTGCAGAACACACAGAAACACTAAAACAAACAGTCAAAAACCCTTGTTCCTTGGCCAAAACCAGCTTGGGAACATTACATAAACATGCAACTCAAACTATCTAACATATATGAATCAATAGGATTATCAAGCAAACAAGCTTTTCAATTCCTATCCTATTGGAAGATAGCTCCGCTTCCAAGGCCAAAATTTAACAATTAGATGCAAAAAATCGATAAGAAAACTTATACCTCATAAGAAATTGAACATAGAAGATCCACACAACAATGCTTTACACCATATAGTAGCCTCGAAAACCTTTTTTATTCCAATGAGAATGATAGATTACATTATACCACAAGCAATTTCACCAAAGCTCCAACTAGCCATGCCAATGGGTGAATGCTTGAATCTATAGGGAGAGCGGCACACTTCCCTAGGGAGGGCGCACCACTTGGAGAGAAAACTCATGCCAAGTGTGAGAGGTAGGGCTGCCACCTCTCTTCATCCTCCATCTAGTTGACAGATGGGAGAAATGAATGGGCAAGAGGGGCACCACCTCTCTCCAAGAGGGGCGCACCTCCTCTTTGTGACATGTCACAACTCAAGAGAACTCCCACTTGACTCTCCCATAAATCATCAATGATTGCCAACAAGGCTCAATTAAGTCCAAGAGAGAGTGAGTTAACACAAAACATGTCCCATACATGTTTCCCAAAAAATAGGTTTGCTGATTTTTCTGATTTTTTATGTCTTTTATTGACTTTTGTGAGCAAAATTAATTTTTAAGTGATTAAAATCACTAATTTCACTCACAAAAGTGGGTACACAAGTAAAGTGGGTATTCTAGTTCCAAAAATGAATATTCCCGAGGCATATAATGCCTCCTTAGTCCTAGTACCACTTTTTTAATACATGACTAAACTACAATTAAAAAATTATGTTTTACGGAAAAAAAATTATTGACTAAAAACATTAAAAAATCTAGGGGGGACTTAGCGCAATTTCCATATGACTCAATATTGATGACCTAGCATGGTAATATAAGCATTTAAGCACTAGACTCCATCTTTGGAGGTAGTGAGTGAAAAAAATCACTCTAGAGTATGTGCTCATGATCAAGTCTTGGGGAGGCCAAGCCTTTTACAAAATCATCATGCTAATTTCATATTATTACAATGCCCCCTTAGGCGATGGAAATGCGAAAAAGTGGTCATATTTGACCGGATGGACTTTTGAACTCTGATTTTGAACATGTGAATGTCCAATCTTTGGCAGCTCAACTACAAGTCCATCCTAGTGCAACTTGGTGGATAACAAAAATTAAGAATGAAACTCAAATATTGACTCAGATCCCATATTATCAAGAATCCTACGAAAAGAAAGTTTGGTTAACCTCCTCCTATAAACTTTTTCGGGTTCAAGGATGAAATCAGCCAAACTGTGAGTTCCTTCTTGCAAAATACTTTGTCAAATTATTTTGAAGTGGAGTCGCCAGATGATCAAGTTTATTTTGAATATACAAGAAGCATCAAACAAAGCAAAAAGGAAAAAAGGAAAACAAAAATTCGTACTCCGGGAATAGAAAAGTTTATCCCCGAAAACAACACCCAAAAAATGTTGCCGCCTTTATACACACCTTGGATTAGCATGGAAAAACTTTCAGTCCGTTGGGTGTGTCCTTGGGGGCAAGTCTCAAGTCAAGGTGTTGTCACCTGATCCTCGACTCCTTCATCTAGGCCAACTCCTAGCGAAGCCAAGGGCGATAGTCCCTAATAAAAATAATCCAAGGCTTAAAACAAAATCTAAGCAAAGAAAGAAATCTAGGAGTTTATTATGAAACAACAAGAAGATACAAGATCTACACTAGCAACATATATGAAAACAAATGATAATGCTTATAGTAGGAACATTCAAAGCATGTAAAGTACTTGCATGAAAGATATAACTTGAAAATAAATACAAGTACTTTTAAAGGAAATGATAAGCAATATATGGAGATTGTAAACTAGTGCCAAATAGATTATTGCAAGGTAACCAAATGCTACTGAAATGTAAAAGTAATGGAGATTGCAAGTGTTGTTGTAAATTTATTAAGAGTTGCTTAATGTTATTGTGAAAGTGACTCTTTTGTTTGCAAGCCACCTTATGTGCAATGTGTGCTAAGTGTTACTGAAAAGTAAAACTATTCTAAGTGTGGCCTCTCAGAGGCTATCCCTCAAATTGGACTTTGTTGACAACTTGTCGAAGCCCAAATAATTTCACCAACAAGTTCAATAGAAATGTTGGATGTCCAACACGGGGAGAACCTAGATCTCAAAGCTCCCATTTGACTTCACACACGATCTCTATGTGGTTTCCAATCAAAGCAATACCAATCTTCAAGATTTTCCTAGTTAAACTACTCCACACTAACCAGCCCAGATTCTGATGAGTTCCCCAAATCAAGTTAGGCTCGCAAGGGTTCAGAGCATACACCGAGGAGTTGAGGGGATTGTTTTATTTTACCAAATTGAAAATGCATAAAAGAGAAATGTTAGATGTCCAACATGGGGAGAAACTAGATCTCAAAGTTCCCATTTGACTTCACACACGATCTCTATGTGGTTTCCAATCAAAGCAATACCAATCTTCAAGATTTTCCTAATTAAACTACTCCACACTAACCAGCCCCGGTGCTGATGAGTTCCCCAAATCGAGCTAGGCTCGCAAGGGTTCAGAGCATACACCGAGGAGTTGAGGGGATTGTTTTATTTTACCAAATTGGAAATGCATAAAAGAGAAATGTTGGATGTCCAACATGGGGAGAACCTAGATCTCAAAGTTCCCATTTGACTTCACAGATAATCTCTATGTGGTTTCCAATCAAGGCAATACCAATCTTCAAGATTTTCCTAATTAAACTACTCCACACTAACCAACCCCGGTTCTGATGAGTTCCCCAAATCGAGCTAGGCTTGCAAGGGTTCAGAGCATACACCGAGGAGTTGAGGGGGTTGTTTTATTTTACCATATTGAAAATGCATAAAAGAGGAACTACATCTAAACTTTTCAATTCAAACTTAGATCTCACTAAAGTATGCAACTTAAAGTAACCAAAAGAATATGAGATTTTATGAAGGAGAGATAGAATAGCTTGAGCTTGGAACTCCTTGGGAAATGGAGTCTTCTTGGTGAAATGAAAAGGAATTTATGTCTTTAAGATTTTGAAGAAATGGTAGATACAACAAGCTCCACCAATCCTCCAAAGTATTGAGATACTGAAAACTTCACAAAACTTGGACAATATTGTTAAACTCTTGGTGCTACCTACAAGGGAAACTCAATGGCAATATTAGTCAAATAAAACACACAATGCACATTAAATCTCCAATATAAGTAAACAATAGAATTATCAATGCAAGCAAGATTAATAATCCTATCCTAATGAGCAATAGTGCTCCTAAAAAGGCCAATATTCAACAATATCAAATAACAAGAATGTGAAACAACATTGCCTCAAAAAGATTTAGCACTCGACAATCATCCACAATATGAGACACACCACCATAGACCTCCAAAGTCTTCCTTTTATTCCAATATCATCAAAGTATTACAAAAATAGTACAACAAGCATCATCCAACTCCCATTCTCACCAAGAGGAGGGGGGTCGACTTGCTTAAATAGCAACATGGGTGATATTCCCAAGGCAAATGTGTGGGACAAGTGGAGGATGGTGAGTTGCATGAGAGAGGTAAGTTGCAAGGTGTGAGGTAGATAGGTTAACACCTCTCAAGATCTTGAGGAAACTCGCCATTTGTGAGAGACCAAACAAAGGATGGGTCTCCACCTATCACAAGTAGGTATGCGGCCTTCTTGGGATCCACACCCATCTCTCTAAATGTGCCAAGTATACAAAGGGAGGTCAAGTTCTTCCTTGGGATCTCGTCCCTTTGGCCAACTCACCAATCAACCCACCCTTAACTCAAGAGAAGTCGCCACATCTCTCTAGAACTTAAGACATGAGGAAAACATGTCTAAAACATGTTTCCTTAATAATAGGTTTGCTTATTTTTATTGATTTTTTTCTTTTTATTTGTCTTTTTGTGAGAAACTAATTTTGAGTGATTAAAATCACTTATTTTCACTCACAAAGTGGATACTTAGATAAAGTGGGTATTGTGGATGTGAAAACGAATACCTCCAGGGCATATGATGCCTCTTAGTACCACTTTTTTAACTTATGACTAAATTACAATTAAAATATCTTAAAGGGGACTTAGCGCAATTTCCATTGACTCAATATTGATGGCTAGTATGATAATATACATTAGACACTAGACTTAGATTTTCCAAGCTAAGGCCTAACCATCAGTACACACTCCAACTTTGGAGGAAGTGAGTGAAAAAACTCAAAAATTATAACTTGCTTTAGAACTAAATTCAAGAAAGAAATAATTAATAAGTAAAAAACACTCTAGAGTTATGTAATCATGATCAAGTCTTAGGAGGCTAAGCCTTTTACAAAATTCATCATACTAGACACATCTTATTACAATGCTCCACAAGTGATGGAAATGTGGTATAGCAAAAGTAAAGAAAAAGTAGTCATATTGGCCGGCTGGACTTGTGAACACTGAACTTTGAGCAATTGCTTGCTCAATCTTTGGCGGCTCAACTGCAAGTCCATCCTAGTGCAACTTGGTGGGTAACAGGGACAATAGAACACTACCTTGGCAATGCCTTTAACTAGCTTCCTCATCAACCTTAAATGTTAGAAGTGGACAATGATGGCATAGCTCTGTGGTTGTTTCCACTCCCTCTTGGGCTCCGATCTTGCATGTTGAATCTATAGAGCATACAAAAGCTTAAAGCTCTTTTTTTCTTTTACTTTATAGTGGTGTTGTCTCAAGCACTCCCTTATCTTTATTAGCTATGTACTACTTCTACAGTCTTAGAAACTTGTTCAGTGGTTACAACTTACAAGTAGACATTAAATAAATATTTCATTTCATTTAACTTGAATACTGTCCTGAAACTGTGCCATCAGAACTGAGCACAAACCCACAAGAAACTCATTGCCCAAGCAGCCATAAATAATGTCTGTGGTCTAAATGTTAACCTACTTCACTAGCAATCTATTTAGAAAATTGTCAATAAAAGATGGTATCGTTTGCATGGAATATTTTGGCATTCAATACTTGTAAATTTATACTTCTGAAATTTTCAATTTATATAAAACTTCTCTATATTTCCTTTAAGAAACTGACCAACATTTGCAAACTTCTAAGCATTTATGAATTTCTTCAGAGTTTTTCACTTGCCAGATAGGAACTTGAACAAAGTGATTTAGCATTAAATAAGTCAAAATTCTGCATCTCCACCTTAATGTTAGACAGTTAAAGCCACAATTCTAGGTAAGGGCTTGTCCTTATATTTTATAGATTGTTTATAGTAAACATTTGTTTAAAAAGTTTTGTGCCTTTATTCAAATTATTCGCTTCTTTACCTGGAATAGAATATCTGTTTGATAACCAATTACTATGATAAACGTGAGGACTATATTCGACCTTCTTTTAGTATTGGCAAGAGGCCATACATCTATCAACTTGTGATTAATTAATATCAACTGCATGCTGAGAAATTTTGATATTTTATTTTGTTCCTTGTAATTAATGCATTCTTTCTGATTTGAAGAGTTTTGTAGTTATAAAAGCCTTACCAGTGTGTGTGTTGGTTGACGGCTAACTAAGTGCTTTCCTTCTGGTGTAGGGCATCGCAAGGAGGATGTGCCATTTTATGAATACAAATGGGATAATTGTGCTGATTTAATCCTTCATCACTAAGTCTCATTCCTATTCTAATGGAATAAAATATGTATCTTTAATTAGATTATGTGAAGATAGATTGACATGAAGTTGATCTTCCTTTTTATTTGTATATCAGTAGATGGGAAAGATTGTTTTTCCAATCACATAATTATATACATATCTAACCAATCGTGTACTAAACAGAGTAATTGGACCATTTCTGATAATTATCTCAGTAATCCAGAAGTATTTCCTTGATAAAATGTGGTCCATTATACTCTAGAATATTGTTACCAACATGAAGATATAGTTGTTCCTATTTCTTGATTGTCCTCTAAGAATCAGAATCAGCTATTCAGGTGCAAGCATTTTTGCGAGTGTTACAAGGCAAGTTGGTTAAGCATATCCCAAATTTCAGGACGTAATTGCTCTGGCAGAAGCAAGGCTCTCTTACAGCCAAGGGTTGAAGGGATGTCAACTCTCCATTGGTGTAATGCTAATAAATAAAATGAACTTTTTTTTACATTGGATGTCCAAAAAAATTCCCATCTAAAAAAATAAATAAATAAAGCTGACATAAAATAAAGAAACTAGCATAGATCCATGAGGTGTAAATATGATTCCTAGTTGTTTGGTGTCACTTTACACTCTTTCACTTATTTTGTCAACCTGGGGTTCAGTTTGTGCTTGTGAGACACTCGGTGCAGTATACACAGAAAGAGGGCTTTTACCGTGTTATGCAAATTAACCAAAAGAAATCAACTAAACTAAGTCATGCATAAATCATAAAGGATGGAGTCATAGCTCTTTCAACCCCCAGCCCAGTTGGTGGTATCTCTTGGGGTAAGATCTCTGAAATCTCATAACCCTATTCCCTTGTGTGTTCACCTTGTGGGGTCACAAGTAAAGTAATTCCACAGCACACATAAACAAATCAAAAGAAACTATTTATTATGCTTTAACTCACACACCAAAACACTAGAAGGAAAGCTATACTTAATGAGTAAAGAAGAACTAGACTAGCAAACCATATCATTTCCAAACCCCAATTTTGTTAATGATATCCCAAACATTGTTGCAGATAAAGCATGCATATTCATATTTGGCATATAATGTTAATATGAGTAAATAATAATAAGGAAATCAATGATCTACAAAAATCCAAGTCCTAGCATACGTTATTCATCATTCTGCAGCATATCACACATGGCCATTATGCAACATGTGGCAATTCTACAGCATATGTCTAACAAAGAAAGAAATTAATATAAACTAACAGCTATCTAAAATTTAATGACTAATAGCTATTAATATAAACTAACAGCTATCTAAAATTTAATGACTAATAGCTATATATGCAGAAAATAAAATAACACAGAGTTGTACCAGAGAGTGTGCCCTAGCTCATCGGTAGGCCTGTATTTACAGCCACTAAGTCACCAGTAAGAAATCGGATTGGCACTCCAATCATAAACAACAATACTTTTATTAAACCAAAGCTTAATATAGTCTAATTGAGCTCTTGACTCTCACACTACTTATCAACCTGGGCACACACTATTGTTAATATTATGGCAGCTTCGGGAGGTATGAACCTCTATTGTGACCTATGACGAGATTAGAATATTCCAGAATGAAATAAAGAAGTAAAGGAAACCCTAGACAAGTTGTCAGCTGCAGAAATATAATTAATATGAATTAATTAGTACCCAGGAGGAGAAGTCGGCCCCAGTAAGCCTGCCAGACTACTATAAATACAGGACACCAGTTTTCATTATCCACACCTCAGTAGTTGCAGAGAGAACTAGATCTGTGTAGGTGCAGTGGCAGTTTGTGCGCAAGTCTCTGGGAAAGTGTGCGCCAACTTCTGGGTGGGAATATCTGATCAGCTTGGTTTCCATTCTTGCTTGGTGCATTAGCCTCTCTTGGCTATTGGATTGCTACCAGGATTCTCTTCTCCATCAAGGTCAAGGTGCTTGGAGGGTGGCTTCGGCCTATGGTTGGGTTTCAAGGGTATTGTCAATGGTAAAATGAGCATAATCTTCTATATTCTAACAGGTTATGGGCCCACRCCTCCTTCATTCAGTCTAAATGTTGGAAGGAAGCATAGCCACTTGAACATTGAGCTCGTTGAGGAACTGTCGCTAGGGTTACTAGCAGGAGCAGCTTCCAAAACACTGCAGCTAGGGTTACTAGCAGAAATAGTTGTAAAATCCCTAAAGCTCAGATTCGGCACCTTATGATGGAGCATCTCGCTCAAAAAGAAGATATTCAGATGCGCCCTAACTCAACGCACCTCTTGGCTCTCTCAGAAGACAGAAATGACAAAGTTGAAGTTTTGGATCAAGACATGACCAGTTACCAGTCAACCGAAGACATGTGTGAAACAATTAGTCTTTTACACTACTCAGCACTCACTAGAACGATTGAAGATGACATGTGGATAATTGATAGTGGAGCTTCTAGACACATGACGGGAGATCAAGCCAGATTCTCAAATCTAAATGAGAAGACATCATACAAAGTGGAGCTTGAAGACAAAATCACTTACCTCGTCGAAGGATTCAGACAAGCCTCCGTCAAGTTGAAATCAGGTAATCATGTTCACTTAAGTAATGTTTTATATGTACCTGGTTTAGAAAAGAATCTTGTATCGATAGCATGTCTAGAAGACAAAGGAAACAGAATAGCCTTCGTGGATGGAAAGGTGTTATCATGGCATAAGAACTCCAACATAGAAAATGCTAGGGTTATTGGAAGTCGTGAAAGAAATTTGTATAGACTACTAGAACAAAATGAAGAAGCTCTCGTACATGACGAAGTCAATCCTAATGAGCTTTGGCATAGAAGGTACGCTCATATCAATTATCAAGCATTACCTTTTCTCAGAAGAATGGTTGAAGGAATATCAGAATTGAAATCTACACATGAAGGAATCTGCAAGGGATGTGCCCTTAGGAAGAATATCAAGAAACCATTCCCAAGCAGCAACAACAGATCTAAGGAGATCCTAGATCTAATACACTCAGATGTTTGCGGTCCAATGCCAGTCAGATCCCTAGGAGGATCTCTTTACTACGTAATCTTCATAGATGACTATTCAAGAAAGACGTGGCTATACCTACTGAAGAC